>CAUYQG010052984.1:0-12057 GCA_963574415.1 Tarsius wallacei
GTCTAAATCTCTTCAGAGAGTTGGTTGTTAAGAAATAGAGTTTTTTGTTTCACCTCTTCCACATTGGCAAAATGTTTCCATTTGAAGACTGTTTTCACTGGGGAAACAAAAAAAATGTTGCTCAGGGTAAGATTGGGTGAATAGGGAGGGTGGGTCACAGGGGTCACGACGTTTTTCATCAAAAACTGCTGAGCACTCAGCGCAGTGCAGGCAAGTAGGCTGTCGTGGTGGAAGAACCTGTCACCTGCTTGCCACAACTCAGTATGTTTCTTCTGCAAATTGTGACACAACCATCTCAAAACTTGCAGGTGAAAACTTTGGTTGACCATTTGATTCAGAGGAACAAACTCCAAGTGTATTACAGAAGATCCACCCTCTAAAAGACAATTCCAGTTTTGGGGGGGTCTCCCCCTTGTATAAACCTTTTAAAACAGAGCCTAGCATGTAGTGTGGCTGGTTTTTGCCTAGGTAGCATTCCGCCTCTGACTTATACCACTGAGGAGAAAGTCTCCTCAAGACCCTTGGGTCCTGTGGGCCCTTGAATCTAGGGTGGCCATGTGACATCCTGGTCAACTGACATATGTAGTTCTCTAGAGTCCATTCCAGTGATTGGTCAAGGGAGGAACAAGAAGCACAAGTCAGTCTAGACAGAGTCAACTCCATGGATTTAGTTAGGAAAGTTGAGGGTCAAAAGTTATTTTCCTCTGTATATAGTCATATAAAAGGGCATTATTGTGGAACACCTATGGCTCTATACAGGAACTGACTGCCTGAGGGTGAGACTGATCCAATATAAAGCAATGCCTGAGAAGGGAAAATAGCGGAGTCAGCTGTTGCCATGGCTTGAATGTTTGTGTCTCCTCCAAAATTGATGTTGAAATTTACCTCTCAGTGCAACCATATTAAAAGGTGAGTCTTCAGTAATTAATTATGTCTTGAGGGCTCCACTCTCAAAGGTGGGATTCGTGCCTTACAACAAGGTTTGAGGGGACAGATTTGGCCTTTGAGTCTCTTCTGCCAGGTAAGGACAGAGCATTTGTCCCTTTTGCCCTTCCTCTTTCTACCATGTGAGGGAGCGCACAGCAACAAGGTGCATACGAAAGTAGAGAGCAGCCCACAGCAGACTTGGATTCTGCCAGTGCCTTGATCCAGAGCTGTAAGAAATACATTTCTATGGCTTAAATTACCTAGTTTGTGGGATTTTTAAAATAACAACACAAATGGACAAAGACAGCTGTCCTAGTATGAGCACCTGGACCCAGCCTTGCTTCACAAGTGGCTGAGAGCACTACTGTAGGGTGCCCTTGTATGTGGTAACCTCAGGTCTACCATTATTTTCTAAGTAAGTTCCTGTACCTCTCAGTTCTTTATAGAACTGTTGTGAAAATTAAATGCATTAATATATATATAACATGCTTAAAATAGTACCAAGCAATAAATATTGGAGGTTATCATGACTACTGAACTTAACTGTTACATGAGGCAATAAATCCTCTTTTGGCTTAAGTTGGCCTGACTAAAGTATCTGTCACTTGTAACCAAAAGCATCCTCATTAATAAAAATGCATCTTGTTCTAGAATGACTCAAATGCGTCTCAGGAAGGAACAAACAAAGATGCGTGGTTAAGAAGAGAAATTTGAATGAGAGTTCATGGTTCTCAAACTCAGCTTGTGCCTGGAAGGCTTGGTAAAACAGACTACTGGTCCCTACTTCCAGAATTTTGGATTAATAGGTAAGTCTGGGTTGGGACTTCGAGGATTTGCATGTCTAAAAAGTTTCTAGGTGATGCTGAGGTTTCCAATCTCAACACTATACTTTGAGAACTACCGGATTAGATAAAAATACTAAGCAATCACATTATTAGTTTTGTTTATCAAAGTCATATGTCATGTCTACTGTGTGCCACACACTGTTCTAAATGTTCTACAAATACTAACATTTAATTTTAATAGCATTTTCGTGATGTAGTTACAATCACCACTTTGCAAATGAGGAAACAGGCACAGGAAAATTAAATAATTTGCCTAAAACTGGTTAATGGAAAGTCCGAAAACATACCCAGCCTATCTGGGTTGTTCCTGATCTTTATTTTAGACTGCCTTTCACTATTTGATACTATAGAGAAAATAAAAGGTTTTGAAAATATAGTTGCTTAGTCCCCAGCCCCAAATTGTGGTTCTCTAAGAGTGTGGGGGAAGGGGTGGGCAGGGAGTGGGGCTACTTAGCTCTGTTGACTTTCAAAAGCCACTCAGGGAACTCTGAAGCAATGTGAGCCCTTAAAAATGGAAGACTTGCTCACTGATCCTGGCTCCTGGCCTCTTTCTTGTATGGATTATCCCCAGGAAGGGTCTTTCCTCTGCAGAACTCAAGAGTGTGGGGGAAGTCTGTAGGGGAGAAGGTGCTACTCTACTGCAGGAGTAGAGACCTCTGGAGAGCAACCACCAGGAGTCAGAGGTTAAATGCTAGCTCTAACTAAGATCCTATAAGATGATAAAATCTTTAGCAACATTTAGCACCTCTTCAGCTCCTGAAAACAGACTGCATTTTCTATGCTTCATTACTTTTCTTTTCCATCTGCCTGTTTTAAACACGTAAGGAAGGTCAGCCCAGGCTTGATGAAGCAGGGCCTAGGGCACAGTGGGCACTTCCACCGGGTTTCCATTGGCTCCCTGGCTTATTCTTAGAAAGACTCATACTGCTTCCTGCACTCTAAAGTGCTTGTGTGTCCTTGTGCACAGACTCAATGTTCCAGAAGAATAATCAGTTCCATTTTGTTCTGTCAACTCCTCCAACCACCATACCTTCTTTCCCCTAATGCCACCTCACATCCCTTTACAAAAGAGAGAACTATCATGCAGAGAGAGGAAGTGACTTCTGAAGCCCTTGGAGAACAGGGTCAAAATCAGAGCACAGAAGGATGAAATATTTTTAAATAAATAGTGATCCGAAGGTCATCCTTTGAACGAGTCTAGATTTGGAACCAAGCTCTTACCTGTTTTAAGTTAGTGGAGACATACTGCCTAGATTTTCCTGCCACCTTTACAAAGTACAGTTTCCCCCTCGGGGTATTATAAAGACATTTTGGTCCAAAATAACAGCCTGGTCATTGGCCTTTTTTTGAGTCTGCTTTTGTTTTTGTTTAAAAATACCACAATTTCTGCTGCCCAGAAAACAGTTCAGAAAAACTGGAAATAGTCATGGGATTTTCTTCGATTCACATGTTTGCTTACTTTTTCATTCATCATTGTTTTGTTGAGTGAGAAGTTCTCTGTGGAGAGAGAAAAAAGACATTAAAACCGTAGCGCTGATCTTGGACTTCCTGGAGCTTACAAAATAGTAAGGGAAAGAAACATATTGAGGACAGTGCACAGAAAGCTCTACATAAGGAATGGGGGATTAAAATTAACACTTATTAAGCACAGGAACTCTACTAGCTGTTTTACATGCTAGGGTATTTAATCTTCCCTAAATCTTTATAGGATCAATATAACAGATGAGGAAATTGAGAGTCAGAGATGTTAAATGAATTTCTCAAGATCACAGAGCCAGCTAGTAACAGAATGAGGTTCTAACCCAGTGTATATTTAATGTATGCATGTTATAAAGAGGATGAGTCTCAAAGGGGTGCCTGGCAAAGGAGCCATAGAAGAGAATGGATTAGAGTAAACCAGTGGAGAAATGTGCTTTCCACGTAGAAGACCTAAAGCTGCATTAGAAATAGGAAGTTACATGACATGTTTGTAAACTCATATGTAGTTATGCTTGCCAGGAAAACAGGGATTGTATAGAAATATAACAAGAAATGAGAAAATAGAGAAAATTAACAGTCAAATAATAGGAAGAATTGGGTGCTATGCTGAGAATACTATACTCTGGGTGTGGTGGCTGTTGAGTGCTGAAAGATGGCCATCTGTAACAATTTCCTGCGAGGCTACAGTTCTCTCATTCTAGACCCAACAGACCTCACTGAGACATTTTTCCATGTACCCCAGAGAATTGCTTCAGATTGCTGACATTGTCACAATTTTTTACGGACTGATGTTACAGCAGCATAAGCTGCTTATCATCCCATTTCAGTCATAATAAGCATTAACACTGAGAAGAAAACCCAAACAGTCTTGAAATTGTCCCTAGTCCCATCCTTTTAGGTAATCTGAGCCAGGGACATCCTCAAGATGCTGAGAATCACTGAAGGCTTTATGGGCACTGTATTCCTCCCTGCAAAGGATGATCTTAGCAGCTAACCTCTTCTGATTGTTAGACATTCCCACATGCACCACCCCTTCTACCACTACATAACCACTTTGTAACCTCTTTGAGAATTCCTTTCCAACAGATTCTTTCTGCAGTCTCTCTCTGTTTAAAGACAACACCAGTTCTACCCCAAACTTCCTTCACTTCTCTGACTACCTCTTGAAGAGCTCCCATCCTGAAGCTGGTGCATTAATCCTCATGCCATGTATTTTATTTTAGTTTACTTAGTTTATTTCATTGATCTTGTTCAGTGTTATCTTCATGGAATTGTTTAGAAAGCCAAGGGATTAAAAACAAATCATGGCCTGGCACGGTGGCTCAAGCCTGTAATCCCAACAGTTTGGGAGGCCAAGGTGAAGGCACTGCCTGAGCCCAGAGGTTCGAGAACAGCCCGGGCAACTAGGTGAGACCGCATCTGCATAATCAATCAAAAAATTAGCTGGGCGTGGTAGTGCATGCCTATAGTTCCAGCTACTTGGAAGGCTGAGGCGGAAGGATCGCCTGTGGCCATGAACTTGCCACTGCATTCCAGCCCAGCCGATGGAGTGAAACTCCAACTAAAACAAAAAAACAAAAAGAACAAAATCGTATGATGTCTCCTCCATACCGACCACAATATTCATTTCTTAATGTTTTTGTTTATATAATGCATATTTAAGTAGAACATGTAAGCAAGATTCTAATGATATTTGAAAGAGAAGATGTCGCTGGCAGCAACAACCTTATAATTAAGAGTAGAAGGGAAAAGGGAGAGATATATAGGTGTGTGCATATTTTAGTTGGTACCTAGTAGACATCTATGAGTAACTCCAGACTGCCTTAGGTCTTTATAGTGTCAGATGGTGGGTGGGATAACTTATCTTTGTCCAGATGCTTTCTGTACCCTATTGAAGATATACTTTAAATCTTAAAAATAATTCAAGGCTGGGCATGGTGACTCAAGCCTATAATCTCAGCACTTTGGGAGACTGAGGTGAGGGAATTGCCTGAGCTTACAGGTTTGGGGACAGCCTGGGGAACTTGGTGAGACCCCATCTCTACAATAAATCTGCGGACCAGACCTTAAAAAAATTAGCCAGGCATGGTACCATGTGCCTGTAGTTCCGGCTACTTGGAAGACTGAGGCAGAAGGATCACCAGAGCCCAGCAGGTCAATACTGGGGTAGTGTGAGTATGCCACTACACTCCAGCCTGGGCAATGGAGTGAGACCCCAACTCAAAATAATAATAATAATAATTCAACTGTGAACCAAGAACTGTGCTAGGTAGGCACTGGAGAAACAGGCATATGCAAGACATTGACTCTGTTATTAAGGGGATGAAATTGTAGTTAGATTGCAGAAAAAATAACTGAAATACAACATGATGCAAGGAATGGAGATAGAGAAAAGGACAATGAACCCTGGTGTGAACATTGATCTAGGATGGATTTAGGACAGGATTTGAGAAGAACTACTTAAAAGTGCTGATATGTGGACTAGACCTTAAAGGATGTATGGAAGCTCATTAGAAATGACAGTGAAAGGTGGAAAAGGAGAAAGGGAGAAGAATGGAGGGCATTCAAGTTAGAAGAAATAGCATGTATGAAGCAAATAAAAAAGGAAGACCAAGGCATTTAGGGAATGGTGAAAAGGCCACAATGGCTGAGAGTAGATATAAGAAGAAATGAAATAAAAGGAAATGCTACTTTCTTTTAAACTTCCTTCAAACTTGTCGACTTCTCTTTTCTGTCTCTTCGAGGGCATTAGAGGTTAAAGTCATCAAAGTTTGTTCCTGGGACTGCTTTGATTCCACTTTATCTTCTTTCTGTACAACCTTATTCACGTCTGCTTTCAATCACAACTACATGAGAATGACAAAAGCATTTGTATTGCATTCAGATTTTGAACTCTAGCTCAAAACTTCAGACCTACATATGCCACTTAGAATCTCAAAGATACCACATTTGGTTCAAAACACTGCACTTAACTTTTACTTCATTAACTTGTTTTTCCTTTCAGGGATTAGCACTGTTACCTATCCAGTTTTACAAGTTGTATATTACCCTGAACATTGGCATTATCCCAAACACCTTTCTCCAACTTACACATAAAATTCAGTACAAATGTTGATTTACAGTGAGTATCTCCCAAATCCATCAACCATTATCCACTTCTAGCAAGTGCATAGTTGAAGCTACAATTTCTTGCCTAGGTTATTGCAATATCTTCTAACTTGTCATCTAATTTCTACTCTTAATCTTACTTTAATTTAAACTCTCCAGTTTAGAGCCAGGGAATCTCTTAGGAAGCTGAGCAATATGGTGGCTTAGAGATTATAAATGTTTCTCCAAACATGGAACCAGATACACTGGATAAATACTGCATGACTAATCTGACAAGACAAAGAAAGGTAAGGGAATTTCTTAAAGATACAACATTAAATAAAAGAGCAAATATGCAGCATCTGGCTTTGCCAAGGTAGTTTATAATTTAAATTACAATAGACCATGTATACCAGAAAAAAATATAAAGCCTGATCCAACATAGAACAGGAGATAGAAACAGACCTACCTAGAATAAAGCTGATACTTTCAAATAGTGACTTACTTATAAAATAAAACAGGTATTTTTTTTCTTCTGCTGAGAAAGACATTGGGAATACATACAAAGTTTTTAACTAACTGCTCATAGAATGAGACAAAAGAATCCTTTAAGAATGACTATTTTTAAATCTTTATTCTAGGCTTGTGACCTGAAAGAAAAAAAAATAAGCTTAAAATGCATATTTAAAGTAGTCAGTCATTCCCCAGGTGACTTGCAAAAGCCAATCCAAATTCAATTTGGAGGGTTACAAACTAAGACCTCAAAGAATTCTCACAGAATAAAAAAAAAAAAGTAAACTTTCACACACATACACACACACACACACACACAAATCAAAACATGAAAAGCATAGTCAGATTGAGCAAGATTAAGCAAACAAACAAAAAACAAAAACAATTTATAAACAGACATTAGGATTTAAATGCAGAATATCAAAAGGTTCTTTAAAAATATATAAAAATTAGGATAGGAAGTGTGATGAGAAAGGAAGAATCTATCAATGTTGACTTGGCAAAAAGAAACAAGTAAACATTCTAGAAATGAATACCTTAATAATATAAAATAAGTAATATAGTTTAAACAGATACATAGAGAATTAATATAATGGAGAGTACCTGACAATTGATGAATGAGAATCTGAAAAATAAAAAGCTAAAAACATGAAAACAGAAATTATCGTGGAAAACATAAAAGAGAATTTGAAAGGAATAAAAGAGTGAGAAGTTACAATACATATCTAATTGGAATCCTAAAGGGAGAAAATAGAGAGAATGAAGGGCAGTCAATATTTGAATTGGTGATGGCTAAACTTCTTGGTAAATAAAATACAACAATTATCAATTACAGAAAATCCACTAAATCACGTCTAAAATAAATACATTGAAATTCATTGGAAAATAAATTTCAATGAAGAACAAAACAGACATGGAGAAATTCTGAAAAGCAGTAAGAGAAACAAAGACAGATTACCCATGATGAAATGGCTATGATACTGATAGATGGTTTCTCAAAAGTAACAAGAATGCCAGAAAAAAGTGAATTGTATCTTCACATTTGAAATAATATATTTTTCTTTTTAAAAGCTCTCTTTGAGGATAAAGGAAAAATATATTTTTAGATAAACAGAAGCAAAAAGACTTCATTAAATATCTTCATTAAGGAAACTTCTATAGACTGTACCTCAGGAAAAAAAAGAAAATGTTATCCGGAGGAATATCCGAGTTACAAGAAGAAATAGAAAGAAAATAATACATATGAAGGTAAATCTATGCAAATATTAACTATTTAAAACAAAAGTTTAGTGTATAGTTTGTGTGGTAAAAATTGAAAAGATTGAACTAAAAATAGAGAAAAAGTAAATTAGTCACGGGGGAGACAGTTACATTAAAAAATGTTAAAGTACTTGCATTGTTTCAGAATAGGGCAAAGACTAATGAACTTTAGATTTTAAGTATGCATGTTTAAATTTCTAGAACAACACTATCACATAGAATTCTTTGTGATAATGAAAATGTTCTACAGAGTTGTTCAATATAGAACCACACTCCAGATGCAGCTATTATGAGCTTGAAATGTGACTACTTGTGACTGAGAAACTTAATTTTAAATGTTGTTTATTTTAATTGATTAAAAATGAACTTAATGTGACTAGTACTTACAGTACTAAACAGAGTGATTCTATAGTAATAACTGAAAATTTTAAAAAAAATTTTTTATTTTAAAGATGTGGGGTACAATTTAGGGTTAAGTATACAAATGGTCATTGTACAGGTAAAGTTTGGGCCTATAATTTTAAAATCAGTATAGAGGAAAAGTGTGATTGGGACTTGCAATCAAATAATCCAAAAGATGGTGGTGAAGAAGAAAAAACTTACTAAGCCAATTATGTAATAGTCTTCTTAAGTATTCTTTTCTTTCTTCAATGCACAATATTGATCTTCCTGCCTGCCATAGTGCCTTTAAACAGAGGCAGTTCCCTCTGCCTAGAATGTTTATTTCACTTTCTGTTTCCTAGTGCTGTCTTACCAGTAATTTAGGCATTATATCTCAGGAATGTCTTTCCTAATAAACCACAATCAAGCCAGATTCCCTCTTGTATGCTCTCAAAGCATGGGATACTTCTCTCTCTCTATTTAAAATTTTATTAAACTTTTTATTTTGAAATAATTGTAGCTTCGTATGCTGTTGTAAGAAATAATACAAGAAGATTTTATCTACCCTTTACCCAGTTTCCCCAGTGGTATCATTCTGCAAAACTATAGTTTGATATTACAACCAGGACATTGTTATTGATTCAGTCAAGGTTGAGAAGATTTTCTTTACCACAAGGATTGTGTGTTTTGTCCTTTTTTAATCACAACACTTTCCTCTCCCTTTCAATCCCTTGTCTTCATTGCTGGCAATTACAAGTCTGTCTCCATTTCTGTAGTTTTGTCATTTCAGTAATGTCATATAAATGAAATCATGCAGTGTGTAATCTTTTGGATAGACTTTTTTCACTAAACATAATTTTCTAGAGATTCCTCTCAGTCACTGCATATAGTAGTAGGCCACTGTTTCATATTGTTGAATAGTAGTTTATGATATGGATGTACCATAGTTTAATTGTTCAATCACTGAAGGACATCTTGTTTGTTTTCATTCTGGAGCAAATAATTGCTATAAACATTTACGTACATGTTGTGTTGGGGTGATAGTGGTGAACAGTGTTTAATTTCTCCCATGTAAATGCTCAGGAGTACAACTTATAATTTGTATGGTAGTTAATGTTAGTATTTCTCTGCCAAAACTGTCCCTAGAATGGCTGCACCATTTTACGTCACACCAGCAACGTATGAATGATCCAGTTTCTCTGTATCTTCATCAGCATTTAGTGTTGTCATTATTTTTTAAATTTTAGCCATTTTGATAGATGTGTAGTAGTATTGTGTTGTGGTTTTAGTTTAAATATTCTTTTTTTTTATTCTTTTTTTAAATTTTATTTTATTATGTTATTGTGGGGTACAGTTAGTGGTTAGGCATACAAAAATATTTCGTTCAGGTACCCTTGTTGATAAGAGGTGTCTCCCCAATTCCATTTTGGGGAGGTCCCCCTCATATTTTATTTTAGTCAATTATTTTCACCATCTTTGGTGAGGTATAATTGACATTCGATAAACTGCACATACTTACAGTATGCACTTTTGATAACTTTTGGTGTATGTATAGACCCATGAAACCATCGACAAAGTCAAAATCATGAACATCGGCAGGAGTTTCTTCATGTCTTTGCCATTTCTTCCCCCTGCTCCTTTTTGGTTCCCTCATCCCACACAACAATTGATCTGCTTTCTATTATAGTGCATTAGTCTGTATTTTTTGGAATTTTATAGAAGTGAAATAATTATAATGGGTACTCTTTAATGCCTGGTTTCTTTAACTTAGTATAATTAGTTTGAGATTTATCCATATTGTGATGTATCAAGAGTTCATCCTTTTCATTTTGAAGAAGTATTATCCATTCACTTGCTGATGGACATCTAGGTAGTTTCTAATTTAGGGCAAATAAATTTGCGATTTTTTTAGTCTTATTTTAAATCCTCCCTTCTGGCTATTTTTAAGTGTGCAATCCATTACCATCAACTATAGTCATTCTACTGTGCAATAGACTGTCAGATCTTAGTTCACTTAACTGTAACGTTTTACCCAGTGACTGACATCTCCCTGTCCCCATTCCACCCATCCCCCACCTCAGCCTCTGGCAACTGCCATTTACTGTTGACTTCTATGAGTTCAACTCTTGTAGATTCTACATTTGTGTGAGATCATATGGCATTTGTCTCTCTGTGCCTGGCTTATTTCACTTAGCGTAATGTCCTCCAGGTTCTTGTCATAAACGACAGAATATTTTCTTTTTTTATGACTGAATAGTGTTCCATTATGTATATATACCATATTTCCTTTATCCATTGGTGGACACTTAGCAAACCCACTGCTGGGAATATACCCTCCGAAATTAAATCAATATGCCAAAGAAATGTCTGCACTCCCATGTTCATGGCAACATTATTCACAATAGCCAAGATATGGAAATAACCTAAGTGTCCATCAACAGATGAAATAAATTATTTATGCGAGTTTAAAGCTTGGCAGTCTTTGGAACTTAGGAATTCTTGGTGCACAATGCCAAGCCAGTATAAAATCAGTAACTATAAAATAGTTATAGTTAATCAGAGCACGTGGTGTAATTCAAAATTATTCTTTACTTTCCTCGCTGCTTTGTCTCTGCCTCCTGACCTCTCCAAACATGACCTGCACACATGTGTGCACACAAATGCACATAAACAACATATATGTATGTATATGTGTCTGCACAACTACACACAAATGCACACCGGTAGACACACATGCACCTAAACAATACACGTGTGTGAGCTAAAATCAAGGTGTCCGCAGGGCTGTGTTCCTTCTGGAGGCTCTGGGGAGAACCTGTTTCTTGCCTTTTCTGATTCCTTCAGGCCCCCTGCAGTCCCTGGTTCACTGCTCTCCTCCTCCATACACAAAGCAGCCGGCAGTCGTGTCGTGAGGCGTCTGCCTCCACCATGATGCCCCCCTCTCTAATTTTCCTACCTCCTCTTTTACTTCTAAGGACCCTTGTGATTAGATAGGGCCTGTCCTGATAATCCAAGAAATCTCCCCATCTCAGGATCCTTAATTTGCAAAGTCCCTTTCGCCATATAGGGTGACCTATGCACAGGTTTCAGGAATTAAGATATGGGCATCGCTGAGGGCTGGATGGGGAGCGTTGCTCTGCCTACCACAGTGGCTAAATAAGAGATCAGGATTTCCCTTTCTTAGCACTAAAATCCAAACCACGGGTTAAACATAGAGGAAATGCCAGTAGTACCCATTCTCTTATTCAGGCATTCATTCGTCCTCATTGTGTCTAGGTGCTAAGTAGTAAACTCAACAGGGAGAAACACTTGCCTCCGGAATCTTACTTTCCAGTGAGGAAGATGATGATAAGTAAGCAAAATCAGGGAGAAGTGCTAAGGATTGAAGCCAAAACAGGGGAGGAAGATAAGAATATGGGTGTGAGCCGGGCTCGGTGGCTCAGCCTGTAATCCCGTGCCTTGGGAGGCTGAGGTGAGTGGATTGCCTGAGCCCGCGGGTTCGAGACCCGCCTGGGCAGGCGAGACCTCATCTCTACAAATAAATCAAAAAATTAGCCGGGCGTGG
>CAUYQG010052987.1:0-18188 GCA_963574415.1 Tarsius wallacei
GAAGGATCGCCGGAGCCCAGCAGGTCGAGGCTGCAGTGACTGGGAGCGGCCACTGCACTCCAGTCTGGGCGATGTAGTGAGATTCCAACTCAAAAAAAAAAAAGAATCATTTAGTCCTGAGTCACAAGACCACTATGCTAGAGTCAGTACTCAGATTCAAATTATTTTGTCTCAGAAACTGATGTACATTCTGTACGTCGCAGCTGCCTCCCTTTAAAAACCTGGTCAAATCTCTCTCATTGAGCATACTATTTATACTCTTCCCAAAATACATTTGCAGGAATAAAACATGTAAAATAACAATACACCTAATCTATATTCAAGATATCATCGACCTATTAGCAACTCTGACGACATCTCATAGCGGTCAGGCCTTTTTGTCAAATGTGGTCATTTCTTTTTTTATGAGTCTACAAACTTCCTATCTTCAATTAATTTTGTTCTCAATGGGCACAAATATAATGGAACAATTCCATCTTTCCTAAAAGAGTAAGTCCACGTGGGTTGCTCTCATTCTGTCTCTGGAGAACTCTGGATTAAAGGGCTGGGTGAAAGCATCTCTTCTACCTATAGAACTCATAAAAATCGTAGTATTCTTAGATGATGTCTTACTCCGTGTTGCTCTAAAGAAATACCAAGGATGGGTAATTTATAATGAAAAGAGGCATATTTGGTTTATGTTTCTGCAGCCTACACAGGAGGCATGGAGCCAGCATCTGCTTCTGGGGAAAGTTTCAAATGGCTTCCACTCGTGCTAGAAGGCAAAAGAGAGCCAGGTGTGCAGAGGTCACATAGCAAGCACAAAAGCAAGATAGGGGAAGGTGTCAGATGCTTTTTAACAAGCAAATCTCAAGGGAACAGACAGAGCAATAACTCACTCATTTCCACTAGGATGGCACCCAGTCATTTATGAGGGTTCTGTCCCCATGATCCAAGCACCTCCACCTCTAACATTGGGGGTTACATTTCTTTTTCTTTTTCTTTTTCTTTTTTTGCTTCGGAGTCTCACTCTGTCGCACAGGCTAGAGTGCAGTGGCATGCTCACAGCCACTGCAACCTCAACGTGCTAGGCTCAAGCGATCCTTCTGCCTCAGCCTTCCAAGTAGCTGGAACTACAGACATGCACCACCACGCCCAGCTAATTTTTTTATTTGCCGTAGAGACAAGGTCTTGCCAAGTTGCCCAAGCTGGACTTGAAATCCTGGACTCAGGCAATCCTCTCGCCTCCATCTCCCAAATTGCTGAGCCACCTCGCCCAGTCAGGGGTCACATTTCATCATGAGATTTAAAAGGGACAAACTTGCAAACTATATCATTCTGTCTCTGGTCTCCTAAATCCCATGTTCTTCTCATGTTACAAAATATAATCATCCCTTCCCAATCGTCCCCAAAAGTCTTAACTCGTTCCAGCATCATCTCAAAATTCTGACTTCTAATCTGAGACTCTAGGCAAGTTTATTCCACCTAAGAGCCTTATAAAAACCAAAACAAGTTCTTTACTTTCAGGATACAATGGTGACACTGGCATTGGATACACACTTCCATTACAAAAGAAAGAAATCGGCCCAAAGAAAGGGGTTGCTGGCCCCACATAACTCCAGAACGAAGCAGGGCAGACATTAAATCCTAAAGCTCCAAAATAATGTCCCTCATCTTGGGCACAGTGGTGTAAGAAACAGACTTCCAAGGCCTTGGCAATCCCATCTCCATGACTTTGCAGGGCACATCCCACATGGCTGCTCTCATGGGTGCAAGTCCTATGCCCACAGGTTTTCCAGGCTGAAATTATTTGCTTTGGTTGACTCTTCAATTCTGAAGTCTGGAGGGTGTCAGCCTTGTTCCCACAGCTCCACCTGCCAGTGTCCCAGTAGAGCCTCTCCATGGGGGATCCACCCCGTGGGGTTCCACTCCTGCTCAGTGTTCTGCCTGGGTACATGGGCTTTCCCATACCTCCTCTGAAATCTAAATGGAAGTTGACAGGCCTCCACGGCTCTTTCATTCTGTGTGTTTGCAGGCTCAATACCATGTGGAAGCCACCAAGGCGTCCAACTTGTGCCTTCCAGATTGGCAGCCCAAGAAGGGTTTGTGGTTCTTTGAATCGTGTCTGAATTTAGAGTGGCAGGAATTCGAAAAGCAGCATCCCAAGGTGACGCAGGACAGTGGTACCCTAGGACTAGCTCCTGAAACTATTTGTCCTCCTAGGCCTCTGGGCCTGTGATGGAAGGGGCGGCCTCAAAGATTTCTGAAATGTCTCCAGGCCTTTTTCCTACTGGCTTGACTATTAGCACCTGACCCTTTTTAGTCATGTGAATTGCTTCAGAAACATGTTACTCCCACTGGGTCAAACTCTTGAATTCCTCTCCTGGAAATACTCTTTCCTTCTCTACTATGTGACCAGGCTGAAAATTTTCCAAATTTTTACACTCTCCTTCCCTATTAACTGTAAGTTCCCATTTTATGTCATTCTATTGCTTTCATATCTAATCATATGCTGTTAAAAGCAGCTTACCACTTGTTGAACTCTTTGTTGCTTAGAAATTTATTCCACCAGGCCAGGTGTGATGGCTTATGCTGGTGGGAGGCCAAGGTGGGATCACTTTTGGGAGGCCAAGGCTCAAGTTCGTGTGAGCCCAGGAGTTTGACAACAGCCTGGGCAATGCAGCACCACCTCATCTCTACAAAAACAAACAAACAAATAAACAAAAAATTAACTGGGCATGGTGGCACATGCCTGTAGTCCCAGCTACTCAGGAGACTGAGGTAGAAGGATCCCCTGAGCCCAGGAGATCAAGGCAGCAGTGAGCCGTGGTGATCATGCTACTGCACTCCAGCCTGGGTGGCAGAGTGAGATGCCCAACTCAAAAAAACAAAAGAAATTTCTTCCACCAGGCCAGGCATGGTGGCTTATGCCTATAATTCCAGCACTTTGGGAGGCTAAGGCAGGAAAGATCGCTTGAGCCCAGGAGTTTGACACCAGCCTGGGGAACATAGCACGACCTCATCTCTACAAAAACAAACAAACAAATAAACAAAAAATTAGCCAGGCATGGTGGCACACGCCTATAGTCTCAGCTACTCAGGAGGCTGAAGTGGAAGGCTCACCTGAACCCAGGAAGTCGAGGCTGCAGTGAGCTGTGGTGATCATGCCACTGCACTCCAGCCCACGTGGCAGAGTGAAACCCCCAATTTAAAAAAAACAAAAGAAATTTCTTTCACCAGATGCCCTAGGTCATCACCCTTGTTCTTTGCGGCTGTGTAACAAGGATGTGCTTTGCTCCAGTTTCCAGTAAGTTTCTCATTTCCATCTGAGCCCTCATCTGTGTGGCCTCTACTATCTGTATTTGTATCCACATTTTGGTTACAACCACTTAACTTTAAGAAGTTCCAAACTCTCTCTCTCTTCTTCCTCTCTTTACCAAAGTGCTCCAAATGCTTCCAGTCTCTGCTTATCACCCAATTCCATAGCCACTTCCATAATTTCAGCTATCTTTACAGCAACACCCCACTCCCTGGTACCAATTTTCTGTCTTAATATATTTGTGGTTGCTGTAAAGAAATAGTAAGGCTGGGTAATTTATGAGGAAACACGGTTTATTTTATTCACAGTTCTACAGGCTGTACAAGAGGTGTGGTGCCGGCATTTGCTTCTAGGGCGGGCTTCAGGCTGTCTCCACTCATGGTGGAAGACAGAGAGGAGTAAACATGTACAGAGGTCACGTGGAGAGAAGGCCTGAAAGTGGGGAGAGGTGTCAGACTGTTTTCCACAGAAAGTTATTGAGGAAACTAATAGAGCTAGAACTCATACATTACCAGGAGGACGGCACCAAGCCATTTATAAGGGATCCACCCTCACGACCCAAACACCTCCCACTAGGCCCCATCTCCAAGACTGGGGATAGGATTTAAACACGATATTTTGAAGGAATCAACTATCCAAATTATACAAGATGAATATGTTTTTTAAAGAAGCAAATCATTTGGCAAGTCTGCCTCAATTTTTTTGGCAGATGGAAAGTGTCTTTCATCTTAGCAATACCACGTGAATAGAGTATATTCTCGGGACAGTTGAAATTATGTGTTGTGTTCATCAGGATTAGGAAATGACTGCCCAGAAAAATAACAAAAAGCAGAAGAGCCCCAACAGGCAAATCTGGAAACCAAGTCGCAGGCATTGGAAAATATAGAAATACTTCTGAGAACTTGAAAATGGAATATCAGCCATTATGGAGATTTTTTTTTTTAACCTAAAAGCAGACACTTGTGCCAAGTGAGTTTTTACATAAAACTTAAGGTAATTGAATGGTAAATATTATCATAAATAAATAAAACATTTTATATTCGTTAATCCAGAAGAGGTGAAAAACTTTTCACATAATGGGGCTAGTTTAAGTTAGCATTCCCAAAGGCAGCTTCCTTGACATGTATAAAACTTGCAGCCTCAAGACAGAACCAGCTGTGAGTTCTGGTCTGCATTCCTTTGTCTCCCTGGGCAAGTGTCAATCCCTAAGTCATTGAAAGAAGAAACCTCCGCCATCACATCCAGTTCATAAAGCTGGGTGAAAAGAGAAAAGTTGGGCCTTTGTAGAAAAATCAGGAAAATCATAGGAAACATCAAAATAAAATTGTATCACTCTCAATTCATGTAGGTTTATTGCAAGATTGAGTTCTAATAACAGCTTATTTTGTAGAGTTCCAGAGTTGGGCAAATACTTCAAAATCACCAAAAAAAAAATATAAAAAAGTAGCTAAGAACATGAGCTCTGGGAGTCATACAGACTAGGCTTCATTTCCAGATTCTGAGATTTCTCTATCTTCCTTCTGGATAGATGAGACCAATGGAATTAAAGACCAACCCATAAAAACCTTTCAAAAACTCCTCCATGCTCTTTCCTCCTCCTGATTTAGTGGAATGGATGGGGTTACAGCAGCCATGGAAGTGATGTGTTGTAGTGGCAGGGTCCTGATCTAAGGCCTTAGATAACAGCAATGCCTCCCATCAACATGCGTTCTAAAATTTTAGGCCACAGAAGGAAGCTGCACTGCTGACGTGTTCACCTGCCAGAGGTGGCTTGCACGCACAAGAAGTTTGTTATTGCAAGCCATTTTATACATATGGCTATTTTTTGTGGCAGTTCTCATTACCCCACAAATACACCCATACGCATGTGTGACTAAGTCAGAGAGAATGCTTTTAAAGCTCCCAAGACTTCTGTATGACCTCTTAGGTGTTTTCCAACTCTTCATTTAAAGTTCTGCAGTGCCTGAAAAGGCAAAGTTTTCTTTTACCCGTGATGTGTCATGGGGAACAATAAAGAGTATAGGATCAGAGCATGACTAGAATTTTATTGATGACCCAAGGCAACATAAAATTCAGCCTGCTCTTTTGCAGCAATCTTAGATCCGCCGCTCTTTCAGCAGTAAAATCTTGTTTTGTCAGCAGCTACTGAGAGTGGTTATGACTCAGAGGATGCATAAAAGCGTACCTGTAAGGTAACTAGCTATTATGTTTAGAAAATCATTTTGGGGCAACTTAAGTGCACTCTAACATTTTATATTTTAAATAATCAAAACACCTTCAGAATGCAGAATTTCTAACACATTATGCTCCTCTAATTATGTCCCCATTGAATAAGGCAGAAGAAAGTACAAAAAAATACATAAGGACATACAGAAACATCACAAATGTTAGATATGTAAGGGAACTTAAATATCATTGAGGATAACAGCCTCATTTATTGAAACAGGAAAGCGAGGCTCAGAAGGAGTGTGTCACTGTACAGTGTCATTCCATCAGAGATAGGACTAAAATTCAGCAATCGGTGTTTTTTTCAAAAGGCACTCATTTTATTCAGGGAGCTCAGCTCCCAATGCTTTAGGATTATGAAATTTTTTGAGGTTTTGTGACATTATTCTTCACCTTTTCTTTAGAAAGTGATATCAAAAGTTAGTATATGATATTGAGTTTGCAAAAGTTACAGTTCTGACACTTATCTGTATCTGGTGCATAAATCATGCTGAATAAACGTCAATTGTTTGATGGTATGTCACTCAAGTTTCATGGCCTAAGGCAACCCTTTGCTATGGCCTCATAGTCCAACTGTCTAGGATTCAAATTTTTAAAAGTTTTTAAAAGATGAGGTGAAATTTAAATATTAAATATTTCTCAGGATCCAAATATGACTTTTTATAAACACAGTACAAACTAATTATGACTTGTCTTTTGAACAAACACAAAGATTTCTGGATCCAGTCATGGCAATATTACAGGAACAGGATATATTCTCATGGCAAAAGTAGAAAACTAAACACAAAATCTAAAGTAGCTGCTTTTAGGTACTAGACAGCAGGCAATGTGGGCTGTGTTCCTTAAGAGGAGGAAAACACATGAGGTGATTTCTGCATTTGCCGCAGTATCCTACCTTTCGGAAGTGTAGCTGTGGAAACCAAAGATTTTACTTTGTACCAGAGAAAACAGAGCAAAGAGATACAATGAACCAAAAAGCAATAAAATAACATCTTTAAACTGTGGAAAAACAATTCTATATCTCATAAAAATATCATTCAAAAATGAAGGAGAAACAAGTGGATTTTCAGACCAGTGAACAGAACCAGTGTTTTAAATGTCACCAGTAGATCTGCTCCACAAGAAATATTACAGGATGGCTTTTAGTTGAGGCTGAGTGACACCAGAATCTACCAGCAGAAGACAGCACATTACAAACTCCAAGCCAAATCCAGCCACCTGTGCTTGCATGGTCCATTAGCTAGGATGGTTTTCGCATATTTGAATAATTAGAAAAATCAAAAGAATAATATTTTGAAAACTGCATAAAATGTAAAGCATAGTGAAAATTATATGAAATTCAAAGTTTAGTATTTTTTTTTTTTTTTCATTTCTGAGTTGGAGTCTTACTCTGTTGCCTGGGCTGGAGTGTAGTGGCATGTTCACAGCCACCACAGCTTCAACCTGTTGGGCTCAGGCGGTCCTTCCACCTCAGCCTTCCAAGTAGCCAGAACTACAGGCATGTGCCACTACACCTGGCTAATTTTTATTTATTTATTTATTGTAGAGATGATGAGGTCTTGCCAGGTTGCCCAGGGTGGTCTCAAACCCGTGGGCTCAGGCAATCTTCTCACCTCGGCCTCCCAAAGTGCTGGGATTTTAGGCATGAGCCCACCGTGCCTGGCCCAAAGTTTAGTGTTTATAAGTAAAGTTTTATTGAAATGCAGCCATGATCATTGTTTATAAATTGTCTATGGCTCCTTTTACTCTACAAGAGCAGGGGTGAGTTACTGTGAGAGACACTGTATTGCTCACAAAGCCTAAAATATCTAGTATCTGGTCCCTTACCAAAATAAGTGTACAGGATGAAGAGCACTGAAAATGGTAAATTTATGAGAAAATATTTTTAAAACCTTTCCTCATTTTAAAATCTTGTTCAAAAGAGCATATATTAGCCAGGCATGGTAGCACACACCTGTAATTCTGGTTACTTGAAAGCTGAGGCGGAAAGGTTGCCTGAGCCCAGCAGGTCGATGCTGGGGTGGCCGTGAGCACTCCAGCCTGGGCAACAGAGTGAGACTCCAACTCAAAAAAATAAAATAAAATAAAAGAGTATTTAAAGCAAAAACTTGGCAATGGATTGTGGACTTTAAACATATGTAGAAGTAAATATATGACAACTATGGAGAAATGACAGGAGGGGAGTAAAAAGAAGCAGAACAATACGAGGTTCTTATTACACACAAAGAAGTATGTCTTTTTCAATTAAGGCTGCTGTTTCAAATACCATAGTCTGGGTTGCTTAAATAACAGATATTTCTTTCTTACAGTTCTGGAGGCTGGGAAGTTCAAGATGAAGGTGCCAGCCAACTCAGTTCCTGGTGAGGCCTCCCTTCCTGGTTTGCCGGTGGACATCTTCTTGCGTTACCTTCACATGGCAGAGAAAGAGAGAACCATTCTCCTCTGTGTCTCTTCCTATAATACCATCATGAGGGTCCCACTCTTATGACCTTATTACCTCCCACATCTCATTGTCCTCACGCTGGGGATTAGGGTTTCGACATGAACTTGGGGGAGGGACACAGCATTCAGTCCAAAGCAGAATATAAGATTAATTCAAGCTAAATTGTGATAAGCTAAGGATGCATATGTTAATCTCTACAACACAATGAGAAAATATAGACAAAGAAAGAAGATAAAATGTGATACAAAAAATTACTCAAATAAAAAGAAGAAAGGAGGAAAAACAAAGAACAGGTGGAAGGAACATGAAATCAAAAGTAAGAAGACAGTCTTAAATCTAACCACATCAATAATTACATTCAGTGGACTAAATATTCTAATTAAAAGACGGACTGGCCGGGCTCGGTGGCTCAGCCTGTAATCCTGCGCCTTGGGAGGCTGAGGTGAGTGAATTGCCTGAGCCCGTGGGTTCGAGACCCGCCTGGGCAGGCGAAACCTCATTTCTACAATAAATCAAAAAAATTAGCCAGGCGTGGTAGCACACGCCTGTAGTTCCAGCTACTCGGAAGGCTGAGGTGGAAGGATCGCCGGAGCCCAGTAGGTCGAGACTGCGGTGGCTGGAAGCGGCCACTGCACTCCAGTCTGGGCGACAGGGTGAGATGCCAACTCAAAAAAAAAAAAAAGACGGACTGTCAGACTGGATAAAAAAATCAGGGTCAAATATATGCTTTCCACAAGAGATTAATTGAGTTATAAATAGAAATAGAAATAAAATGATGATAAAAGATATACCATGCAAACAATACATGTTAGAAAGCAGACCAATTATATTTCAGAAATAGATAAAAAGTGCTTCAAGAAAAAGAAGAATAGTAAGAGAAGAGGAACATATCATACTGATAAAAACTCAAAAGATATTAATGCTTGAAGTACACTATTAAACAATTTGAAAACACTAATTGACATTAATTAAAAGTTATAGAATGCTACTCAAAGCAAGTGCAGAATTTGCATACTTTTGAAGTGCACAAGATAGACTATATGTGGGACAGAAAACAAACCTCAATTTTAAAGGATTGAAAACATACAGAATACCTTTTCTAACTAAAATAGAGTTATATTAGAAATTAGTAATAAAATTATATCTGGAATATCCCCAAATATTTGGAAATTAAGTAATATAATTCTAAATAAAACATGAGGGAAAAAAAACATCCCCAAAGGAAATATGAATAATTTTATCTGACTTCTAACAGAAACACAACATACTAAACTTTGTAGGTTGCCAGAAATTAATCCAGATATATAAAATATATATATATATCCAACTGATTTTTGACAAAGGGACCAAGAACATTCATTGGAGAAATGATAACCTCTGCAATAAAGGGTGTTGATAAAAAATAGATATCCACATGCAGGAGAATAAAACTAGACCTCCATCCCTTTCCCTATACAAAAATAAACTCAAAATGGGTTAAAGACCTAAATGTAAGACCCAGGACTAAGAAACTACTAGAAGAAAACATGGGGGGAAATCTTCAGAACATTGATTTGGGAAAAGATTTTATGAATAAGACCACAAAAGTACAGGAAGCAAAGGCAAAAATAAACAAATGGAATTATAGCAAACTAAAAAGCTCTGCCCAGCAAAGGAAAAAGATCAACAGAGTGAAAAGGCAATGTACAGAATGGGAGAAAATATTTGCAAACTATTCATCTAACAGGCAATTAATATCCAACGTATGCAAGAAACTCAAACTTCTCAACAGAAAAAAAATCCGACTTTAAAATAGGAAAATGATCTGAACAGGTATTTCTCAAAACAAGGCATACATATGTCAAAAAACCATAAGAAAATAGGATTAGTAAGGCTACCTAGGCAAAGTGGGGACCAAAGGTAGACCCAAACCTTACCAGTACGATAACCGCTTTGGTACCTAATGAATTGTACCCCACATCTTTAAATTAAAACAAAAATTTTTTAAACACTCAACATCACCAATCATTTGGAAATGCAAATCAAAACTACAATGAAGTATCTTCTCATCCCAGTTAGGATGGCTATTATTAAGAAGATGAAAAATCACAAATGCTGACAATAAAAGGGAACCCTTATACACTGTTGGGAGGAATTTAAACTAGTACAGCCACTGTGGAGAACAGTACAAAGATTCCTCCAAAAAAAGGTACAAATAGAACTACCATATGATCCAGCAATTCCACTACTAGGCATTTATCCACAGGAACAGAAATCAGTATATTGAAGAGACATCTGCACCCCTATGTTTACTGCAGTCAGGATATGGAACGAGCCTAGGTGTCCAACAACAGATGAATGAATTCTTAAATGTGGCATATATACATAACGGAATACTAGTCAGCCATTTAAGAAATTAGATCCAACATAGATGGAACTGGAGGACGTTATGTTAAGGGAAATAAGCCAGGAACAAAAAGTTAAACACCACATGTTCTCACTCATATGCGGAAGCTTAAAAAAGTTAATTTCATAGAAGTAAAAAGTAGAACAGAGGATACTAAAGGCTGGAAAAGATAGGAGGAAGGGAAGATAGGGAGATCTTGCTAAAGGATACAAAACTGCAGCTAGATAGAAGGAATACGTTCTAGTGTCCCATAGCACTGTAGAATGACTATTATTAATCATCTATTGTATAATTTCAAAGAACTGTAAGGCTATTGAATGTTCCCAATACAAAGAAACAAAATTTTTGCGATGATAGATATACTGATTACCCTGATCTGACCACTCTAAATTATATGTATCGAACATCCCTATGTACCCCCTAAATATGTACACTTATTATGTGTTCATTTAAAAATAAAATAAATGAAGAAAAAATATTATAAAAATAGATTACTTTAAAAAAATAAAACTTGCGAGTTGTAACTAAGACAATCCTTAAAGGAAAATTTGTATCCTTAGATGTTTATATTAACCAACTAAGATTCACATTAAGAAGCTAGAAAAACAAAGCAAACTAAACCCAAGATAAGTAGAAGAGAGAAAAAATAATAATAAATGTGGAAATCAATGAAATATATGAGGGGGACCAAACAATTGAATTTATTTAGAAAAATTGTGTATTTATTCTTACATTTTTAAATCCAGTCACCTTCAAAGTACTCTCCATTTGATGCACTACACCTATTAAGATGCTTTTTTCACTGCTCAAAACAATTTTTGAATTTGCCAATTTTTATGCCTTTTAGTGCTTCTGCCATTTTTTGTTTCACCTCTTCCACATCAGAAAATGTTAACCTTGGAGGACTTTTTCATCCAGGGAAACAAAAAAAAGTTGCTCGGGGTGAGATCAGGTGAATAGGGAGGGTGGGCCATGGAGGTCATGCTGGTTTTTTGGTCAAAAACTGCTGAACACTCAGCAAGGTGTGGGCAGGTATTCTTGTAAATCATCCATCACGAAATGGGCAAATGCACTGAAAGAATCCCCCCCCAAAAAAAAAATTCACTGCAGCCAGATTCAGCTTCTCACAACACTAGTTGGTACATTGATGCTGATGGGCTCCTGAACATTTAACAAATGGGGGCAGTCTGTACTACAAGGGGCATACCCTTCAAATATAGTTCCAGGTTTTTTTTAGGGGTCCCCCCTCATAAAGTGGACAAACTATAGAGAAAACCAACAAAGTTGAAACTCACTGGTGAATATTATTAAACATTTGAGGCAGAAATAACTAGATCCTACAATCTTAAATCAATGTTTTTCTAAAACATAAATGGTCCAGACATCTCAATTAAAAGGTAGACCTGGCTGGGTGCGGTGGCTCAAGCCTGTAATTCCAGCACTTTGGGAGGCCGAGGAGAGAGAATTGCCTGAGCCCATGGGTTTGAGACCAGCCCAGACAAATTGGCAAGACTTCATCTCTACAATAAATAAATAAAAAACTAGCCAGGCTTGGTGGCACATCCCTGTAGTTCCAGCTACTTGGAAGGCTGAGGTGGAAGGATCACAGGAGCCCAGCAGGTCGACACTAAGATGGCCATGAGCGTGCCACTGCACTCCAGCCTGGGTGACAGAGTGAGACTCAAACTCAAAAATTAAAAAAAAAAAAAAAGGTAGACATGTCAGTTTGGATAAAATATAAGACTCAACTACTGCTGTCTCCAAAAATAAAAAAGAAAGCAAGAAAGACAGAGAGAAAGGAAGGGAGGGAGGGAGAAAGGGAGAGAAGGAGGGAGGGAAGAAGACAGGAAGAAAACTTCAAACACAAAGACATAAGTTAAAAGTAAATTCACGGAAAAATATTGCCATGTAAATACTATTCATAAAGCTAAAGTGTGTATGTTAATACTAGACAAAGTAGACTTTAAAACAGGAGATATTACCAAGGATTAAGATAAAGGAATAATAATGATTAAAGAATTAATCAGGAAGGCATAAAAATTCTAAATGTGAATGCACAAGTCCACAATTGTAAGTGAAGATTCTGAACTTCTCTCTCGGTAATTGATAGAACAAATAGACAGAAAATCAGAAAGCATATAGAAGATTGAAGAGCTATAACTTGACCTTCAAGAGAAGCATACACATTCTATTTTTTGGCTCAAAAACATTAAAAGGAAAAATATGTTATTATAAAGTACATATGGTATATTCACCAAGACAAACCATATGCTGGACCATAAATTATGTTGCAATAATTTAATAGAATTGAGGAAATAGAGTTTATGTTGGTTTCCCCTCTTGTAAAAAAGAAAATACCTTTTTTATTTTTTGTTTTAAAGATGTGGGGTACAATTCAAGGTTAGATATGCAAATGTTCATTATGCAGGTACCCTTGTGGATGAGGTGTGCCCTCCTGACAAATTCCCACTACTGTCAATCCCACTCCCCCTACTCCTGGCAGTTTCCTGCTATTGCCAATCCTTTTCTTATAGTATTATGATAATTGCTCAAGGTTCATTTATGAGTGAGAACATGTGATAAAAAAAGAAAATATCTTTGAAAGAAGCATCTCTCAAGGCTTGAGAAACCTATATCCTACTTGAGGACAAAATCCAGGTAAAATTATGTTATCAAGCAGATTTTTTAAATTAGCATTCTATTTTCTTCTTTCAGGTTATTTTACAAACCATGTGAAATCCCACATTTTAAAAAAGAAAACCTCTCAGTAAGAAAAATGTTTACAACCAATAAATCAAAAGATAAATGATCAAAACTCAAATGCTTTGAAAACCAGTTGCAGGCATTGTGTTCATGTTATATCAAATGCAATAAATAATAAAGCATCCTAGCATATTTTTTCAAATAATAGAAATATTTTACAGAAATTTTATCAGCCATCTCAAAGCAAAGAAGGATACTGATCAGCAAAATTCTTTTCTAATTCAAAAATGATTTATGAATATAACTCAAGGTTGTTTTTCATGTCTCCCATGGAGGTCTGCAGAAAGTATTTCTGTTTAATCTAGATGGCAATCTATCAAAATAAATCCGGTCAGGCTATGACATAATTACATGTAAGGATACCTAGGTACATAACCTATTATTTCACTAATCCAGTGATGGCATGAAGCTACTTGTAAGTTTTGGCTTGGCTTGATTTGGTTCTTGCTTTTGCTTTAATATAAAAGGCTCCTTCTGGCATGTATATTCAGTCTTGGATTGAAATAGGAAAGAATGAGAACAGTCTTGGATATTCAGAAGATCTTGAAAAGTATTGATTATCAAGATATTGATATGTGGTTGTTAAGGGACCCAGTGAACCAGAAAAAAAGCTTAAAGAATGAATGAACCAAGTCAGTGGCACAGAGAGGCAAGGACATGACTTGGGAGCAATGATAAAGACTGAATCAGAGCCCAAAAGGCCTAACAAAGCAAGTAAGAGAGAGGTTTGGCGAATACTACAGAATGCAAAGAAGCATAAAGCAAGGTTAAGAAAATAAGTAATGCAGATCAAGCTTCATACCCAGAATTTGCATAAAACTAAAGTTCCATAGAAAATAGGTCCCAGGTATTCAGAGAGGAACTTAGGATAAGTCAGAAACTTGACTTGAGTTATACATGAATAGGGAGTCAAAACCCCACCCAAGGTCACTACATTTCAGTAAGACTCAGGCAGCATAAATTAGCTGGCAATCTAAAGAATGGAATAGCTGAGTTGCCACCCTGGGATGTAAATATATTCATTGAACCCATGAGTGTGTGCAATTGTTACGTGCATGAAGCTTCACCTGGATCCACAAACAACAGAGCTTGGTCAATGAGGAAAAGCATCAAGATGGGCATGAAGGTGACCCAAGATCCTGCAGAATTGCCCAAAAGTGGGACTGAGACCAAGAAAATGAAAGCAATCTGGTGGGCAGGCGCGTGTATTAGGAGCACAGGTGCCAAGAGAGGACTACACCATTTCCATCATAGACTGGGTTTTTCAATGAGTTTTAAAGAAACACTAAATTTTGATATCTTTTGTTTTTTTTTTTCTGAGTTGGAGTCTCAATCCATCGCCCAGGTTGGCATGCAGTGACATGATCACAGTCAACCTATAATCTACCTGCTGGGCTCTGGCGATCTTTCTGCTGCAGCCTTCCAAGTAGCTGGAACTACAGGCGCACACTACAAGCCCAGCTAATTTTTGATGTATTGTAGAGACAAGGTCTCACCAAGTTGCCCAGGTGGGTTTCGAACCCGTGGGCTCAGGCAATTCACTTGCCTCAGCCTCCCAAAGTGCTGGGATGACAGGCTGAGCCACCGAGCCTGGCCAATTTTGATATCTTTTTATGATTCAGCAATAGCACTAATAATCAAATGCTAAAACATGAACTGCTGAATCAAAAACCATCAGCGGGGAGTCTGATAACCCTATGAGTGTGACCTCAAATACATAAAAGACCATTTCACTTGCAATATCTCTGCCATATTAATAACAGATATTGGTGAAAGGAAATGGTATTGTCTATTTTTTCCTCTGCAATAAAGGCAGTTAAAAAAATGTTGCTTGTCTCTAGATTTTATGAAGAATTTGTTTTCACAGAATCAAAAAAGTTTCCAAATCGAACATCTCTGGAGAGAAAGTAAGCATTGCTGGGCCCAACAGACCATGCCAAAAGAGACGGACTCATGCACAACTGTTGAAAATAATCTACGTTGGAGTGACGGGGTGGGCCAGGCCACTGCCCTCAACCCTGCCTTTGCTGTCTCTGCAACTCCGCAAGAGTGACTTCATTGAGAACTCACTCCCTAAGAACAAGCAAAGAGAAAAAATATGAGCTTAAATGTTTAATTCTTTAACTGCTTTTCCTTTTCTCTTTCTTCCACCCCAAAGTTTCTGGGCTTCCCTCTGGGCTCTCCTTCTCTAATTCTGGAAAACTCTCATCCCTGGTCCTCTAGACCCTCGCTGAGGATGTGAGTACCTCTTGCTAGACATTCTCCCAAGAGTTGGAGCCTGCCCTCAAATCCAGAGTTTAGTTCTGCGGTTTTGTACAGATCTCCAGTGGACAAGCACTGACCACTGCCTGGGTGTCCCAGTTGTTCCTGACCAACCAGATCCTTGATAGTTAGTGTTCCTTGACCCATCACTGGTCTTAACCACTGAATCAGCTACTCACTGGTATACGTTAACCCAAGAGTATCCATCCTGCCTTTTACACAGGGTAGCTCCCTCGAGAATAATTTTGCTTCCATTATCCCCGAGGTGAATGTGCACACCCTCAACTTACCCTCTTAATATGGGCAACAATACTTCATGGAATGGGCCCTAAATCAAGATCCAAAACCATGCATGGTATGAAAAGAAAGTTCCTGTGGCAACTCACTTGTGATCTCCTGATCTCCCAGACACGTTTATTGGGAAAACAGAAGTTATAGAAGAGATGCTGCCAATGATCTTGTCTCCCTAAAGACAAGTGAGCAAGCTTTCCAGAGTGTATCAAGGACTGCCGAGATTTCATGATAGGATGACATAGAAACCACCTATAGCTGATGGGAAAACTAATGCAGTACAAAGTCACCTCCCTGTCATTTCCCTCAGGTGTCAAATGAGGGAGTTGAGCTAGGTCATCTCTGCGGCCACCTTAAGCTCTAAAAATCTATGGTCTGTAGAGAGTAGCTTTGTTGAACCGACATTTCACATTAAGCCTACAAAAACTTATTGACACAAGGAGGTCCTTTTTGTGGGTACTGACATAGAATCAGTGTGGCTAAAACACGAAGTTTCAAAGGAAGATGGAAGGCAGACACTTACGAATCGAGAAGCTAGGACTTAATCGTTTGTGGAGTACCACCAGGTCTGACTAAGGAGGCACTTGAATCCACAGAGTATTTGACAAATTCAAATGCATAACCATTTGTTTATCAGCATATTGGCAGAGCCCAAGTCTGTGACGATTATAAATGCACTATTGAGACATGCGCTATTTGTTATCATTCAGGAAAAGATGTCACAGAATAAGAAATGTGAACAACTGTCTTTCATCACTTTGAAATCTATGGCCATGAAGGCAACTTTGCACAGTAGAACGGGAGGAAAACAGGGCTCCATCTCCCTGATCACAGCTGAATGGCTCCGATTCCCAGTCATTCATGTCTTCGAGAACACGGTTCTCCTTTTTTTTTCCAAATGGCTTAATAGTTATGAATGGCTTGTTTTCAATATAAATACCTAATGTGTTTTTCTGTCAGATTAGTTCATTATGGAATAATATACATCAATTTCATGCATAATTTGCACTTTTATAGCTGAAACATCAAGTAGAAACATTAGCATTAAATGTTGATTCATGAAGCATTTTTAATTCAAGCTCAAGCATGTTTATCAAGTCAGCAGAAGCTGAGAATTCTGCAGAGATATCACACTGCTTCCCTGAGGAGACATCTCCTTCCCTAGAGCCCTCCACTCCTGGCTGCTGGCTGCTGCTTAGGGCAGAATTTCTAGCCAGGGAAGGTTGTTCCTTTCTTTGTGAGAACAGACGTGGCCCTCTGTAACAGGGCTTGGCAAACTGTAACATGAAGGCCACATGCATTCCACAGGCTGTTTCTGATACAGTTTCCAAGCTAGGAATGGTTATTACATATTTAAATGATGGACCAAAAACAGAAATCTATTTCAAGACACGTGAAAACTCTATAAAATTCAAATGTCAGTGTCCAATCAATAAAGACCGGAACACTGTCAGACTCATTTGCTTACATATTATCTCTGGCTCCTTTCATGCCATAACGTAGTCAAAAACAAGAGACCACAACAGAGACCATACACCTCGCAAGCTCTATTTGCTATCTGACCCTTTAGAGTACAAGTTTGCTCACTCCAGCCCTAACATATCTAGCAAATATCCTTGTTGTCCCATAGAAAGAGCAGCAATATTCCACCCAGAGAAAACAAATACCTTCCACTCTCATCTAATGGCAAAGTCGAATTTTAAAGTCAACACTTTGCTTTAACAACAGAGGTGCTCTACAAAAATATTTCCTTATTCTTCCTAAAACTCTTGCCACAGTTCTTCAGGCTTAGACATTTGCTTAAAGCCAGTGTCTTTTCTTTTATCCCTGCTCCCCTCTTTGCAAAGAGCCGGCCACCTTGATTGCACCATTGAGGTTATCCTTCTGTTCTTTGTCCCAAACCAGACCAGATTTCCTCACAGCACATAATCCTGCAGTGAGGATTGGTTTTCCACCTGTCTGTCTCTGCAGAAAGGAGCAAACTCTTTACTTATGGAAGCATGTTAATTCTCTCACACCACTAGGAGGGGGATTTTCACAAGGAACTAACTTTACTTGAATTTTAAGCCAAACAATTTGAAGGGGGACTGAGAAATGCACACAGTTTAAATTCACCACAGTGTCACTGATGTGTCTAATTCCAAGTGACCACAGAAGAACTCTGTTATCGGTTCTACCTTCTTGTTACCACGAGAGATGTTCTAGTGTCATCTGCATCCCAGTTTTAAAACCCCATACTTTTAGCCGGGCTCGGTGGCTCAGCCTGTAATCCCGCGCCTTGGGAGGCTGAGGTGAGTGAATTGCCTAAGCCCACGGGTTCGAGACCCGCCTGGGCAACTTGGTGAGACCTCATCTCTACAATAAATCAAAAAATTAGCCGGGTGTGGTAGCACGCGCCTGTAGTTCCAGCTACTTGGAAAGCTGAGGCAGAAGGATCGCCGGAGCCCAGCAGGTCGAGGCTGCGGTGGCCGGGAGCAGTCACTGCACTCCAGTCTGGGCGACAGAGTGAGACTCCAACT
>CAUYQG010052989.1:0-33565 GCA_963574415.1 Tarsius wallacei
TAATCCCGCGCCTTGGGAGGCTGAGGTGAGTGGATTGCCTGAGCCCGCGGGTTCGAGACCCGCCTGGGCAGGCGAAACCTCATCTCTACAATAAACCAAAAAAATGAAATACCTTGGCATCTCCCTAACCAGAGACGTGAAAGACCTTTACAATGAAAACTACAAAACACTGCTCAAAGAAATCAAACATGACACAAACAAATGGAAAAATATTCCATGCTCATGGATTGGAAGAATCAACATTGTGAATATGTCCATCCTACCTAAGGCAATCTACAGATTCAATGCAATACCCATCAAATTACAGCAACATTCTTCTCAGACCTAGAAAAAACAACACAGGAATTCATATGGAAATGATCTGTTTTTAAAACAATGCATCTGCCAGGCTTGGTGGCTCAGCCTGTAATCCCGCGCCTTGGGGGGCTGAGGTGAGTAGATTGCCTGAGCCTGTGGGTTCGAGACCCGCCTAGGCAAATTGGTGATACCTCATCCCTACAATAAATCAAAAATTAACCGGGCGTGGTAGCACGTGCCTGTAGTTCCAGCTACTTGGAAGGCTGAGGCAGAAGGATCGCCAGAGTCCAGCAGGTTGAGGCTGCGGTGGCTGGGAGCAGCCACTGCACTGTAGTCTGGGTGACAGAGTGAGACTCCAACTCAAAAATAAATAGATACATAAATAAAACAATGCATCCATTTGCATATAGGTATTCTAATGACTTTTGAAGGACATAGAGAAAAAAATAAAAATGTTCATACTGTAAATCAGGGTATATACTAGTCATTTACACTAAATTGGATATTACCCTTTTTATTCTTTTTTTCTGAATAAATTTAATATACATTATTGTTTTAAATGAAGCACCGAACTGATCTTCTGGAGTCTATAAAGACCTTGACTTGACCTCTCACCCTATTTTACCTATCTCCATCTTCAAGCAAAGATTTCAGCCCAGCTGGGCTCTTTTTATTCTTCAGTATTTCCCACCAGTTCTCTCGCTCTCAGTTCTCTCAGTTAATGCGGCATAATCACAGGTAAATATGACACAAACAAATATTTTTCTACATTTTCTGAATTTCTTTATTAATTTATCTCAGTTTAGGAAATTTAATATTAATGACTCTCTAGTGGGAAGGGAGGTCTTCAGACAGCACAGGAGGTAAGAGCTTAGATGTGGGAATCAGAAAGCCCACATTTCTTCTGTCTTTTAATGTCATAACCTCGAGTAAGTTCCTTAATCTCCGTAGAAATTCATTTCACATCTCTTTAAATTTAGAAAAATAAAACCATGTGAGTTGTCTCTGTATAGTTAATATCACTTCTTTTCAAGTTCAAAATGTTCCAGTTTGGGCAATAAATTATATGGCCACACAATCTATTAAGTGTTCAAGTTGTATGGCCATACAATCTATTAAGTGTTCAAGTTGTACAGATAATACATGTTAGTGTTACTAGTTAATACCTTTTGCTATAGCAGTTATAAGATACAAAGTGGCCTAGTTTGGCTTTCACATCTTGTATTAAGGAATAGTAACTACCAGGAGGGTAAAGATGGGCAAAGAATAGATTAAACAGTCATCTTCTGAATACTTCAAAAATGATTGTGTTATTTTGCTATCATAAAAACAGGCATGTCAGAAATCTGATTATTCCCCAATTTCTGTGCCTGGTTATTATTATATTTTTCTCTTAGTGTCATTTTGTTCATATTTACAGTCACTTGCTTCTTTTTAATTTGGTTGGTACATTACATAATTTTTGTGGAGATGGTTATGCCAAAGATTCCAAGATGTCACAAACAAGCCATAATCCTAAAGGACATGCCAGTGATTTGGTGGCCACTGAGGAAATGATTATCAAGCTAAAAAGATATTAATCTAGCTTTTAAGTAAACTTTTATATTTTAGAACTGTTTTTAGATTTCCATTAGCAAGGTTTTTTTGTAGAGTTAAAATATTTCGTGAAACTAGAACTTCTGTAATTGGAAAAACTGATCCTTTAAAATGCCTGAAGTAGCTCTATGGGAAGAGGTTGGAAAACAGAGCATCCATGGTGTGTTTGCTGGAATGAGATGAGTTCAACAAAGAAACTCAATTTACGGCTTAACAAAAGGAAATTAGGACAGTTAGTCCTTTCACTGTTAGGAAAATCAACTGCGTTGATACCCAACAGTAATAGGCTTGAGAAAGCCTTTTTGAGAAATATACTCAATACCACCTTTCAAATAATTAAAATGTTTAAGAAAAAATTAAACTAAGAATAGGACTCCTCCAAAATTATTTTTTCTTTAACTGAAACCCAAGAGGGCTCAAGGCGCCAACATAAAGTTTAGAGAAAGTGAGAGTTGTAGGAGTAAGAAAGTAATTAAATTTCAGATGAGAACCATACCTCAAAGAGAATGTTAGGTATATTTACTGGCACATCAGGCTAACTGGTAGGGACTATTTAAGAAGCTCTGTTAGGTTTTGTAACAGTTATATTTCCAAAAAACCCACTGGACTGAGAGAGATGTGGCCTTAAAATGACTGACGCTTATCAGTATATGCAGTAGCAACAAACAACTGTATTATGTCAGTGGCTTACAATAGGTAAAGCTAATTTCACCTTCATACCACAGGACCATCATAGGTTGGCTGTGGCTCTTTTTCATGTTTCCTTTACTCTGGGGTCTCCATCTGACATTACAAATCAATTTAGAAGAGGGAAAGACAGTAGAGATATTACATACCACTGATCTCGGCCAAAACAATAATAAACCCAGATATCAACACAGAGTGAGACAGGCAGTGAATATTGAAATATAGTAATGGGTAGAACATACATTGATGTTCTATGGGCAGGAATTGAGCTCACAATGTTGTACAACTCTGAAACAGTTTATATTCCCCAGTGCTGGATGCAGATGCGGCCACAGAGGATCAGGATCAAGACAATAAGATCATTTCCAATCCCAGATGTGAATGCCCTTAATAACATCTGTTCAATGGGATTTGGGAATTGGTACAAATAAGTCACCATTGTGAGTCTCCTTTTTTCTCTCCTCAGGTAAGAGTTTTCCACTATTTTTTTTTTCCATTAAAGAGGACAGTGTCAGGTGTCTGGATCTAGAGGAGATAGAGCCATGTCTGGGTCTAATATAGAGATGACTGCATATCCCCCAGAGCCTTTGGACTTTGATCTGAGTCTGTGACTGAATGGAATTTTTGTGTTGTCTCCCATGGGAAGCTATTAAATGTGGCATCTATAGGAAGAAGAGAACAAAAGGATATTAGGTGACTGGGAGGGTAGGCTGGGGCATAGATAAAAATGTTCCCCCAAATTTCCATATTCCCTTCAATTTCTGCTCATGTGACTTGTGATGGCCAAAGAACTCTAAGCGGGAGTAAAGTGTCACTTCAAGAATGAGGAAATTGCCGGGCTCAGTGGCTCAGCCTGTAATCTCGCGCCTTTGGGAGGCTGAGGTGAGTGGATTGCCTGAGCCCGCGGGTTCGCGACCCGCCTGGGCAACTTGGCGAGACCGCATCTCTACAATAAATCAAAAAATTAGCCAGGCGTGGTAGTGCGCGCCTGTAGTTCTGGCTACTCGGAAGGCTGAGGCAAAAGGATAGCTGGAGCCCAGCAGGTCGAGGCTGCGGTGGCCGGGAGCAGCCACTGCACTCCAGTCTGGGTGACAGAGTGAGACTTCAACTCAAAAAAAAAAAGAAAGAAAGAAAAAGAATGAGGAAATTGAACAGTCCAGATGTGGTCTAAATCTTCTCTCTCTGGTGTACAGACCAAGAATGTCTCTTGTTCCCTATACAGATACAGGAGGAGAGCTCTCTGCCAGACTCTGTCTCTGAAAGGCAGTGTGGGACAGAACCTTCTGCTGACATGCATGGGGCATGAACCTGAGTGAAAAATAAATGTTTGTTTTGTTAAGTGCCAGAGTTGTTGGCAGAGAGGTTTGTTCCTAAAGCATCACCTACCTTGTCAAGATGAATTCGATTATGTTGGGTAAAGCTGGAGATTCTGTACAAAAGCAGATCCTGTCAAAAAGGTTCTTTTATTTTCCTTCGTATTGATGGGGCACTTAATGCAGCTTATCCTACCTATTCACCTATCTCTCTGCTCCGGGGAGGGCAGGGGGAGAATAAGTACTAAAAGAATAATGGTAAAGGGCAGACAGAAACTTTTACCTAACTATAAATAAGCTGTTTCAAATGCAGGAAAATACAGAAAGAAGAGTCTATTTTTCTCTTCCCACATAATGGTGCATCAGAGGTTAGATATGCCCAGGAAAAGGTTACTGTGAATATCCTTTGGGAATTCTATAATGGGCGCTTGCTCTTTGTGTACTTCTTCTGATCAATGCAAAATAGCAGATTGTGGGTTCCATAAGCCAGAGTACAGACATTTAATCACATGAATGCCCACAGATCCAAAAGAGGAATTAATTATTAATGGTACTGTGGTTAGTCTCAACTTCAATTAATGAATAATTTAAAATATGGTATGCAAGACAACCACATTATAATAAAAAGTAAGGTAAAGTCTTAGCAGAAACCTCCAACTCAAAATTTAAGAGGTCATTTCTCAACATTGATAATTCCTAATAGTGTAGCGTTCCAGTCAGTCCACTTCTGTTTATTCATAGCAGCACTCACAGGACAGACTGAGGGAAAAGCTTTATTAATATTTACAAAGTTCTTTTCATAAGTATATGATAGTTTATTGTAGATAGAACTTAATTCAAACTGTAATCTGGTCTGATAAAATGAAAAATTTGTACCACCCAGAGCAGTACTCACTAACACATAGAAAGACAACAAACATTTCTTCTTGCCTTTATGCCTAGTCTGTGCCAAAGACATTCAAATCTCAAAGCTAGTTTAAATAAATTAGCAGTAATCTTAAAAAATAATGCTATACAAGACACCAGTCTCACCTAATGGTCCATCTGCTGTTCATAGCTAATGTATGTGACAGGTTGCTTATTTTGAATCCACCAACAGATATCAAGAGACAAAGAGGATAACATCATAGGATCCTGTTTTCTTTTGATAGGCAGTTGGTAAACAAAATGGTCCTTTATAAGTATTTTTTTTTTTTTGAGTTGGAGTCTCACTCTGTCACCCAGACTGGAGTGCAGTGGCCGCTCCCAGTCACTGCAGACTCGACCTGCTGGGCTCTGGCGATCCTTCCACCTCAGCCTTCCAAGTAGCTGGAACTACAGGCGCGTGCTACCACATCTGGCTAATTTTTTTGATTTATTGTGGAGATGATGTCTCGCCAAGTTGCCCAAGCGGGTCTCGAACCCACGGGCTCAGGCAATCCACTCACCTCAGCCTCCCAAAACGCGGGATTACAGGCTGAGTCACCGAGCCCGGCCTTTATAAGTATTTTAACAAGGCACAGACAATATGAAGAAATTAATTTGGGCAACCAAATTTGATCATTATGTTCAAGAACCTCTGGTCACTGCGTCTCATCTTTCCTTATCCCTCACAACAGTAATAGAAAACAAATGAAAAAGAGTTCCACTTTATATTTATATTTATATTTACATTTCAAGGTTCTTTCAGCAGCAATTGCATTTCTGAAAAACCAAGATACTTTTGGGCAGCTTTATATCCAAACTGTGTGTGGTGTTTCCTGGTTTCCTGTTACTCTCTGTGCAACTGATTTTTGGAGTTTGTGATGTTGTAGATAAAACTGTCTCTAGGCATAATTTAATTTTCATAATTTATCATCTTTCAAAACCTGGAATCTATTCCAGGTCAGAAAAAATATTAATCATCAGGATTGTTTGTTGCTTTCCTCTGAGATTACAGAATCAGATCTTAAAGAGGTAGCTAGCTATTCAGATGTTGATACAATGCTCACCGCTACTGACTTACTTTCATTCTTATTTGTAAATAACTACTAACTTCATAGGAGAAGTGATTGCCTTTTAAAAATTGCTTATATGGAGTTAACAAAATGAGATAAAAGGAAAAAAGTGTTCTGTGGAAGCCTCTGTTTCTATATTATTTTACCTATTGCTGAGCGTTTTATATTTTCTTCCCAATGCACTAGCAAGGTGCAATACTACCAATACTTCAGAGATAAGAGAGTATTGTAAGTCTTGTAATATAGTTTAGGTTTTTATGAAATAGACACTATAATATAAAATAATTATGTAGTAATGATTTTTATATTTTAAAAATTATATCATAGTTGTATATTATTATTTTAAAAACACAAAAAACATAGGCAAGAATATGGGGGAAATTTGACCTTTGTATACTGTTGGTGGGAACGTAAGACAGTACAAATATGATGGAAAACACCATGAAGGTTACTCAAAACATTAAAAAGAGATGCTTACCATATGATCTGGCAGTCCTCTTCTGAGTATATCTAAAAGAACTGAAATCAGGATCTTGAAGAAATATCTGTACTCTGTACTCATTGCAGCATTATTCACAATGGACAAGGAATAGGAATAGCCAAAAATGTTCATCAGTGGATGAGTGGATAACAAAAATGCGGTATGTACATACAATGAAATTTTATGCAGCCTTTAAAAAGGAAGTAAAATTTGCAAGAACATGGATAAACCTGAAGCACACTATGCTAAGTGAAATAAGACAATCACAGAAGGACAAACACTGCATAATTCCACTTAGACAATGCATCTAAAATGGTTAGTCTCAAACAAACAGAATAGAATGGTGGTGGAGCAGGGGGTGAGAGGTTGGGTAGCTGGAAACAGAGAGTCTTTGTCTCAAGAGTATAAAGTGTCAGTTAAGCAAGATGAGTAAATTCTGAAGATCTACTATACAATACTGTGCCTAAGGTTAACCACACTGTATTGTATACCTAAAAGTTTAAAAGAGTAGATTTCATGTTAAATGTTCTTACCACAATAAAAAAAAATAGAATTAAATTCTAGGGAAGGCAGAACTATAGGAACATATAGTAGATCAGTGCTTGTCAGTGACTAGGGAGGGGTGAGGGATTGAATACAAAGGGACATGAGGAAACATTGAGAACTATTCTATGTTGTGACTATGGTGGTACTCCCAGGACTGTATACAATTGCCCAAACTGAACAAACTGAACACTTCCAATGGGTGGATTTTATTGTATGTTAATTATACCCTGATTTTAAAATAAAAACTTATAAATTAACTGCAGTGGTATATTTGCCTTAAGAAAAAGAATGAAAACAATTAAAGGCAACTTTTTCTCTTAGGAGGAAGAGGAGAGTCTTCATGTTGATGTTTTTGTAAGGGCTCTCTAGCATTTTATTACATAAGTCACATGGGAAAGAAGTATTTTAGAATTAGATTCCAAAGGGTCCTTACCCTAGTGATGGGCAATAGAGACCTCCAGCTTAGGAACTGGCATTTCTAGACAGCAGCCCAAGTGTTTCCAACACAGATGGTCTTTTGCTTTATGAGAAAAAGTAAAAGCTGCCAAGAGGCAGAGATAAACTGGACAGAAAGAAAACAACCTTCAGCAAAGGGCCAGATATAGTAAATAAAAGAAAAAATTTCCCTTGGTGAAGAAAACCATGGGAAAAGATGCAAAAACTGATGAACTAGCCAAGAAGTGGTTAAAAAATAGAAAAAATTCAGTCTCTCAAACCTACATTAACTAGAAGCTAAACTGACAAATCTCAGATAATAGTGAGAAAGGATGTGATAGAATAATAAATTTATTGTATTTCAGATTTTTAATCAGTAATTATCTTTCATCATGTATTTTTAACATGTTGACACTCATTTCTTGTGCCAGAAGAGCTTAAGAAGTCTGAAAGATTAAAAACATAGAGTGAACAATAAAATCCCAAAAATACATGGAGGAAGACCAACACATATTTACACAAACTAGGCCACCTAGCAATCACCAACTCAGTGAAGTCCTACATAGCCCATACAAATACAATCACTAGAGAGGGGGCAGCATTTAGGGACCCAAGAATTTTTAAAGGTTAAGTATTTTCATCCTTGCCTCATTTATCCATCCCTTGATAGCACAGTTTGAGTAGAGGTATTAGTCTTAAAACTCATCCTTACCAACTCACATTTTTTACGAATGAACACACACACATACACACTCACACTGTTGTGCATGGTAGGCCTAGCCTAATCCGGTGAAGGATGGATCTGGTATGTAAAGCATGTCCTGTGCCCTAGGATTAGACAACCCTCGCCTAACTTTGGCTTCCACTCTGGGCCTTTCACCTGGCCCAGCCTCTCAGCCACTCTGCACCACCTATTCATGGAAGACTTATTTCTAATCTTCCAGTAGAAGAAGACCAAGTCATGGGGCAACCCAATTAAAACCTAGTCCTCCCATGAAACATTTCAAGATGGAGGGGGTTTCAGGAGGACACTATGGCAGAAAAGCCAGTTCTAACTGGCAAAAATGAGGTAGTTCAATAGGCTATGCACTCCATGTAGTTGCTCTCCATGCTGTGTAGACCTGGAGCTGCTGCCGACTTATCCCTGAGATTGCTCATGTACCTGAGAACACAGTGCAGGAATGAAGGCCTTAGATTAAAATATACAAAAATACAAACCCAGAATATTTATATTAGGAAAAAAAAAGTTAAAATGCACAAGATACATCATTCGCACACAGCTAGTGCAGTTGACATCCTGGAGAAAGTGGGACCCAAGGTACAGTTATTCGAGGGAGCAAATAAATAAAATCACATTGGCCTAGAGTGGGGTGGGCCCTTTGGGCTATGGCAACCCCATCACAGGGGTGTGTTTGATGGTTGATTTGCTGTATTGGGTATTTCCCATTTTCTAATCATTTTGTAACAAACATGCTGACTCTTTCTCTTCCCATCTTCTTTCCCTGGGAAAAATAAATAAAGACTTATTGATACTGAAACTGTAAAAAAAAAAAAAAAAAACATAGAGTGAAGAGAAATTACTTTTCTTGATTCACAGTTCCTGATCTTAGAGGCACATATAAATTTGGAAATAATTGTGAGGGATTCATGGAACCTCTTAATACAATCAGCTGTGTTTACTCTGCTTTTTCTGAGAAGAATTTGGACATGTTTTTGGGTCTAAAGCCTTTTTGGAAAAAAATATAATATACAGCAAAGTTTATCGAACAAATTTATAATTAAAAACATTATAAAACAAAAGTCCTGGGAACTACCCAGTTCAAGAAACCACTTATAAACTCTCAATATGTCCTTCCCTAATCCTAATTCCCACTCACTAGAAGAAATCACTATTCTAATTTTTAATTACTTTTTTTGTTTCTGAAATAAATGTTTTGATCACTCAAGTGTTTATTGTTAAGAACTACATTTTAGTTTTTTTCTACAAATGCACATTTCCATTCTCATTTTTTCATCTTGTTGCTTTTTCTTACAATTTATTTTTTTTGGAAAATGAGATAGGTTTAACTATAGAGTTTCTCATAGCCTTGGCATTGCTGATTTGATACTTATGGTATGTTTCATGTGTCCTTCTTCCTCTGTATTTTGTGAAACTTGGTAGTCATATCTAAATACTTGGTTAGAGTTCTTTTCTTTTAATTTTTTAGCAAGTTAACGTTACAGGTGGTGATGTGCTCTGTCACTGTATTTTTTGGGATGTACTAAATGTGTTAGTACCCATTGATATTTGATACCTAGATCCATTAATTCATTAGCAATTGGAAATAATAGCATTTTCATTACTTTGTCTTCATTTATTAGTGAAAATATTTTTATAAAGAAATAGTTCCCTTTTCAATTATTTTCTATATAGTGGTATAGTTATTATTAAAAAGCTAAGTGTTTTATTTTCAAGATAATTAATTTGATCTCTATCATTCTCCAAAGTTAAAGAATTTAAAAATTTTTTATCCCAAACACTTAGAAAAACACATTTGCCGTTTCAATCTGTTTTGATTAACATCCTTATTGGAGCTCCAGTTGTCTCAATTATTTTGTTAGAACTACATAAGTTGGCTCTTAAGTCATTTTGACATGACCTTAGTACACTTTGGTAGCTACCTTTCTACCTGATACGACAAGATAGTCTAAGTTCATTCTAAGTTACTTTTCTGCTTCTTATTTCATTGATTGCTGTACCTACCTTTTTTTTTCTTCTTCTTTCTATTTACTTTGGATAAAAGTTGCCTCTTTCTACTTTTTTTAGGATGCAAATATAGATCACTGGTTAGAGAATATTTTTTAAAAATATGACTACTGACTTCCCTCTAAGCAAAGCTTTAGCTAAAACTGGCAAAGTTTGATATGTTATTTTTGCTCAATTTATATGCAGTAAAATCTACTTTTTGATGAATATCTCTGACTTTTGACAAATGTATACAGTGTATAGTCACTACCACAATGAAGATATAAAATAGTTCCTTCGCCCCCCAAAAGTGTCCCATGCTTTTCATTATACGAACTCTCCCAACATTTTCATCTTCTCTCAAGAAATGATCTTATAGTTGTACCCTTGCAAGAATGTAAAATAGGTGGAATCACACAGTATGCAGCGTTTTAAATCTGGCCTCCTTTACTTAACATGACACATTTTAAATGTGTCCATGTTGTTGTGTTGACCAGTTGTTTATTGCCTGTTATTGCTGAGCAGTATGCCAATACATGGATGTGTCTCAGTTTGTTTATCCACTCTCAAGGTTAGGAACACTTGAGGTTTGACCTATGTTGGGCTATTATAAATATTGATGAACAAAGTTTATGTTTCTGTTATACTTGGGTAAATTCCTAGGAATAGGTTTGCGGGGTCACATGGTAAGTATAGATTTAATTTAGAAGGAATTGACACCTTGCTCTCTCCCTTTCTTTCTCCCTCCCTTCCCTCTTCCCTCCTCCTCCCTCCCTTTCTGAATTACTTCTTTGTTATTCTTTTTGTTGTTTTTTTTCTCTTTTTTTTTGGCACCAAAGTCATATACTATATATGTTTTCAACTTTTCACTTAACAATATATCTTGTTATTGGCAAGCTTTTTCCAAAGTGATTGTATTATTTCACATTCTTATCAGCAATAGGTGCCTCTGCATCCTTAACAACACTTGGTATTGTGAATAGTGCTGTAATCAACATGTGTGTGCAGGTATCTATTTTGTAGAATGATTTGAATTGTTCCAGGCATATTCCCAGGAGGGAGATTGCTCAGTCTTATGGAAGGTCAATTTCTAGTTCTTTTAGGAATTGACAACTAGTTTACACTCCCACCAGCAATGCAGAAGCACTCCCTTTTCTCTGCCTCTTTGCCAGCATTTGTTGTTGTTTGTTTTATTAATGATGGTCATCCTGACTGGGGTTAGGTGGTGTCTCAATGTGGTTTTCATTTGCATTTCTCTGATGACTAGTGAGGCTGAGTATTTTTCATGTGTCTGTTGGCTGCTAGTACGTCTTTTGAGAAATGTTTATTCATAGTTTTTGCCCACTTTTTAATGGGGCTGTTTTTTGCAACACTATTCACAATAGCAAAAACATGGAACAAATCATGCTGTCCATTGAAACTGGACTGGATTTTTTAAATGTAGTACATATATGCAATGGAATATTATGCAGTCATAAAGAAGGACAAACTTATGGACTTCGCAGCAACTTGACTGAATTTAGAGTCTATAATACTCAGTGATCTATACCAGAAACAGAGAACTGAGTACTCCATGTTATCACTCATAAGTGGACCCTGAACATTTACCATAATACTGTAAGAAAGGAAACTGCCAGAGAAGGGATGGAAGCAGGGGTGCATAACATCAATAAGGGTACCTGATCTCAAACCAGGAAAAGTAGGGACCAAAGGGAGGCCCAAACTTTTACTGTACAATGACCACTTGTATACTTAATCCTGAATTGTACTCTACATCTTTAAAATTAAATAAAAAGAAAATGAAATAAAATAGTTTAAGAACTCTAAAAAGCAAAACAAAAAAACACCTAGTATTGAAGTTTTGCTTTAAAAAAAATTCTAAAGGCATGTGATGATATCTAACTATGGCTTTAATTCACATTTCCTTAGTGACTGGTAATATTGAGTATCTTTTCATGGGCTTATTTGCTGTTCATATTTTTTTTTGGTGAAACATCTGTTCAAATCTTATTCATTTTTTAAAAGACATTTTTTTCTTACTATTAGATTTTGAGAATTTTATTGGGTAAAAGTGTTCTATACATTTCAGTTAGTTCAGGTTGATTGACAGCCTTATTCAAATCTTCTATAGCATTAGATTTTCTACCTACATATACTGGCAGATATTGAAGGTAAGATTTTGAAGTCTCTGACTATATTCGTGGTTATGTTATAGCCGGATTGGACAGGGAAAAGGAGGTTTACAGGACGAATCAGGTGCAGTAGGCATCACCCAGGGAACGGACATATTGGTTTAGAGACATGCGGACAAAGAGGTGTATTAAGGGGTTTACAAGTTAGGGGTTTAGAAACAAAGACACAACTGGGAATTTCAAGGGAACAGGCCTTCAACCCTGGGGGTGGATTTTGGACCAAACTTAACCATTGGTGGATATAGGGAAACTGGTCAAGGTGACCAGGAGTCCCTGTAACAACCATCCAAACAGACTCAGTGATGTGAACATCCAGAGACCCTGTGGAGGGCCGTCCAACATTAAGTGCTGGCCACTTCACAGAGAGTCCGAAGTCTCCCTTTGGAGAGACGGACACCGTAGTCCTCCATGAATCCGACAGAGAAGTTTTTTATCATACAGTCCAGGGGACTGGAGGGCTTAGAAGCCTGAGATCCCATATGGTCAAAACCGGTAAGTCACAGGAGGCACCTGATGAAGATCAGACCTCCAATCACAAAGAAATAGGCAAAGGCTTGTAAAAGTTTCTGGCCTGAAGACCAATCCCATGGTGTAGCAGAAGCAAGCCCTGTGGCAAAGAGCACAGCAAGGTGACAAAACCAGGAGAGGGGCCAAGGATGACAGGGATCCAGAAATAACATAGTGCCAGAAAGCAAAGAGGATACCCAAACTGAAACCAAATACTAAATCGAGACTCTGTTCAGCCAACATCTTGGCTTAATGAACAGTGTCTAAGGAAGCCCCGACACCCTTAACAGAGTGATCACAAACCAAATAAATCAGAACAGAACAAAATCTTACCTTCTAGGAGATGCAGACGGATTCAGGTATTTTTAGAGGCGAGGGGAAGCCAGTGGTCATTCCAACTCCCTCCGAGCCAGATGAGAGGTTATGGGGCCCTGAAACGTCTCAGGTGGTGCCTCCCCTATAACGTCTCCACCAAGCCAGGAAGAGCCAGAGTGACGGACGGACAAATCCTGAGTTTGTGGTGAATCTTGCTGGGGCCTCCAAATGTTATAGCCGGAGTGCAAGAAAGGAGTCGCCACACACTGAAAATCAAATTTTGAGTCCTTTAATAGCTGGCAGCTGAGAGTTGGCTAACACTAGATAAACTCTTGACCCTGAGCAGAGCAAGCAAGCAGTTTATAAAGGCAAAAACCACAAGTGAACTACAAAGCAGGGGGGTAGGGGAACAAGGAATTAAAAACAAAAGGGAGCAAAATATGAGAACAAAATATGAGGATGTTGCAGTGGGAATTTTGCAGGTAACAATTTCTTGGCATAACATCTGATTTCAGTTAAGCAAGAGTACAATTACGTAGAACTCGTGGTTGGAGAGTTTCCAAACATCGAGGGGAACAAGGGCGTGGAACAAGGATGTGGGCTTGTGAGTACGGGAAGGTTGCAACGGTCCCACACAGGGGGGTGGCATCTGGGTGAACTGGCAGCTAAAATGCAGGATTTTAACAAAATGGAGTAATTCATGCCAAGCTGGTTATTATAGGTTTTACAGATATTTCAGTTACAGTTATTCCTCCTTCTTACAGTTTATCAGTTTCTTTTCTTTTTGTTTCTTCTTCTTCTTCTTTTTTGAATCAGGGTCTCACTCTGTCACCCAGGATGGAGTGCAGTGGCACAATCATGGCTCACAGCAGCCTTGACCTCCTGGACTCAAACTATCCTTCCTCCTCAACCTTGCACTTAGGACAACAGGCGGGTGCCACCACACTAGGCTAATTTTTTGAATTTTTGGAGAGATGATGTCTCACTATGTCATGTAGGCTGGTTGGTCTCAAACTTCTAGACTCAAGCAGTTCTCTCACCTTGGTCTCCCAAAGCATTGGGATTACAGGTGTGAGCCACTATGCCTGGCTGGAGAAATTTTTGTTGATATATTTGGAATACAATTCCTTTATAAGATATGTGATTTAAGACATTTTCTCTCAGTATGTAATTTTCCTATTCATTTTATACAATTTGCAGTTTGTTTTCCTCCTTTTTGACTTAGTCTTATTTTTGGATTTGTAAAATAGAATAAAATGATGTTATCATTGAATATTTAAAGTACATAGAAAAGGAAGGTACATTTCTTACATGTCTATCCCCTCTACCCTGTTCCTTTGGGTTCCCATGGGTTAAATTTTTATTAGTTTATGTTTTATTAGTTTATGTTTTTTCCTTCCCTTTCCTTGGAGAGGATGAAAATATTGAGAGAGTTGTATAATGAAAAACATGGGACTGTTTTGGGGGGTGAATGGAAGTATTTTATATCTTTATTATGGTAGTGATATACATTTGTCAGAAGAGAGAGTAAATACCTAGAAATAGGGTTGCTGGGTCACATGATAAGTGTAGATTTAATTTAGTAGGAATTGACACCTTTCTCCCTTCTTTCTTCTCCTCCTTCCTTCGCTTTCCCCCTTCCTTCCCCTTCCTTCTCTGCTTTCCTACTTTCCTGACTTCCTTCTTTATTATCTTCCTTGTTCTGATTTTTCCTTTTATGGCACCCAAGTCATATACTATACATATTGTTTTCACCTTTGCACTTAACATATATCTTGGTATTCATTCATAGCAGTTTATAAAGAACTTTCTTTTTGTAGTTGCGGGAAATTCCATCATGTGAAAATACCTTAAATTATTCAGCCTGTTCTCTAAGAATAAACATTAATATATTTATAATATTTTGTCACTGCAAATAACATCTCAATGAATAATAAAGATGCATATTTTAATTTTTCCCACAAATTTCAATTAATTTACATTTCCATTAGCAGTGATTGGAGTATTGAAAGTATAGTTGAGCACTGACCTTCAGAGATCTATTAAGTTAGCAACATGATGGAAAGCGAGATGCAAGTCCGTAAGACAAACAAAATCATCAACCTAATTTACTAGATGGATGTTTGCTCCTCTTTTTGTGAAGAGTTCTTAAGCATGAAGCAAGGGAGGAGAATGCTTCTCTTTGCTCCCCCCTGAGAATAAAACAGGAGCTCCCTTCTCACTAAGATCATGTAAGGAGTAGGCTACGCCCCAACAACATTGCTGTGGTCATCATGTATGTTTATTGGCAAAATCACAGTCATAAGGCTTCATGGTTGGGGGAAGCTGCCCTTCCCTTATTTTTTTATTGACACGTAATAGTTGCACTTATTTATGGAGGACATGTGATATCTTGATACATGTATACAATATGCAATGATCAAGCTAAGGGATTTAGGCTATCCAACACCACAAACTTTTATAATTTATTTGTGTTGGGAACATTTCAAACATTATCTTCAGCTATTGTGAAATATATAATAAATTATCGATAACTATAGTCACCCTACTGGGCTACTGGACCCCAAAATTTGTTTATGTACTTAAAAAATTCCAATGGCTTTAGAAGGTACAAATAGTTCTCGGTTGCTTGGTTGTATTGTATAGTGATGAAGAAGTTTGGGCTTTAAGTGTACCCACTGCTGCCACCTGTGTACATCGTGCCCAATAGGTGATTTTTCAGCTGTCCACTCCTTCCCCTCTCCTGCTTCTGAGTCTCCAGTGTCCATTGTATCATTCTCTTTGTCTTTGCAGATTCTTAGTTCACCTCCCACTTACAAGCGAACATTCTGTTTGGTTTTGTTGCTTTGTTAGTTCACTTAGGATGATATTCTCCAGTTCCATTCAAATTGCTGCAAAAGACATTTTTTCATTCCTTTTGGTGGCTGACTAGTATTCCATAGTGCATATATTCTGCATTTTCATTATTCATCTGATCATCTGATAGACACATGGGTTGGTTCCACATCTTTGCAATTGTGAATTTGTGCTGCAATGAACATATGAGTGCAAGTATCTTTTTAATATAACTACCTCTTTTCCTTTGGGTAGGTATTATACTTAGTAGTGGGTTTGCTGGACCAAATGGTAGATCTACTTTCAGTTCTTTGAGACATCTCTATACCAATTTACATGGTGGCTGTACTAATTTACATTCCCACTAACAGTGTATAAGCATTCCATTTTCACCACACCAGCATCTATTGGTTTTTTTGTTTTCTAATAGTGACCATTCTGACTGGTGTAAGGTGGCATCTCATTGTGGTTTTAATTTGCATTTCCCTGATAATGAGTGGTGTTGAGCATTTTTTCATATGTTTTCTGAAGGCAGCAGAAGGATGTGTTGTGCTTCTTTATCCATTTTGACACTCTGGGCCTTTAGAGTGGTGCATTGAGTCTGCTCATGTTTGCTAATTCTTGACACGTGGGGGTTTATTTCTGTCATATTGCTATTAAGAAGCTCATTTGCTTTTTAGGTTTTGTGGTTTATTTGTATTGTCTGCAAACTCTGTACTTATCTATGCTTTTATGATGGGTGGAATTGTTCTTTTGTTTCAGTGCTTAGAACTTTCTTAAGCATCTCCAGAATGGCTGGTATGGAGGTGGCATATCCTCTAATGAATTAGATGTCTGGAAAGGTTTTTATTTCTCTTTTATTAATGAAGCTTAACCTGGTGAGATAAAAAATTCTTGACTGTAGTTGTTTTTCAAGAATGTTAAAGATGGTACCCCCCCAGTCCCTTCTGGCTTATAGGGCTTCTGCTGAGAGGTCTGCCACAATTTTTACGGGTCTTCTTTGGTAGGTGGTCTGTCTCTTCTCTGTAACTGACTTTAGGATTTTTTCTTTCATGATCACCCTGGAGAGATAAATTATTATGTGCCTTGATGATGGTATTCTTGTGTAATACCTCACAGAACTTATCTGAATTCTTTGCATCCACATGGCCTCCTCTTTTGCAAGATACGGAAAATTATCTTGGATGACCTCTTGGATGGTTTGTTCCAGGGTATCCTTGATTTCCCTTTCTCTCTTAGGGATGCCAATCAATTGTAGATTTTGTCTCTTTACATGATCCATAACTTCTCACAGTCTTTGTTCATTCTTCCTAAGCCTTTTTCTCCTTGTTTGTGTCAAATTGTGTTAGTTCAATAGTTTGATCCTCGACCTCTGATATTCTCTCCTCTGTCTGGTTGATTTGCTGTTGTGGCTTGCTGTTTTTTAAAATATTTCAGGAAAGAATTATTCATTTTCAAGAGTACAGATGGGTTCTTTCTCATAATGACCAGTTCAACTTTCACTTCCTGCACTGTTTTTGTGGCCTAGATGATCCGTGTATTCTCCTTCTTGTGGATCTCGTGGAGTGTTTTTGCCATCCATAATCTGGAATTTTATATCTGTCATAAGAGACAAGTCTTTTTGATTGATTCCACTACTTGGGATGTGGGAAGGCTTTATGTGGATGTTGACTCATGAAATCTTTGAGAATTGCTAGTGTTTATTTATTTATTTGCTGGTTCTTCCTCATCTGTGAGGGCAGACTCTTCTCTTTTTAACTTTGTTTTGTTATTTTTTTAAGTCAGATAAAGTTGTTTATATTTGTTGTTGGTGGTGTTGTGTCCTTGTCAGTTTTGTTATCAGAGTAAGGCTGGCCAGGCAGACTGAGTGAGGAAGAATTCTTTTCTCTTCTACTTTTTTGGAATAATTGTAGAAGAATTGGTGTCAGGTTTTCTTTATAAGTTTGGTAGAATTAAGCAGTAAAGTCACCCAGTCATGGGCTTTTCTTTGTTGGGAGACTTTTTATTACTGATTCAATCTCATTGCTTGTTATTGGTCTTTTCAGGTTTTCTATTTCTTTATGGTTCGATTTTGATTGTATATGTCCAGGAATTTATATGCTTCCTGTAAGATTTTAAATTTGTTAGCATATAGTTGTTCATAATAATCTCTAATGATTCTTTGTATATCTATGGTATCAGTTGTAATATCTCCTCTTTTGTTTGTGATTTTATTTGGATTTCCTCTCTTTTTATTGGTTTAGTTTTGCTAATGGTTCTTCAATTTTTTTATCTGTCAAGAAAACAACTTTTTGTTTCATTGAACATTTTAATTTTTTAGTTTCAATTTTGTTAAGTTCATCTCTGATCTTTATTATTTATCTTTTTTCTTTTAATTTTAAGTTTGTTTTGTTCTTTTTAAATAGTTACTTGAAATGCATAAATTAGTTTGTTTATTTGAAATATCTCTACCTTTCTAATGTAAGCATTTCACTCTATAAACTTTCCTCTTAGCACTGTTTTTGCTGTATCCCATAGGTTTTATCATGTTGTGTTTTCATTTTCCTTTCCATTTCCATTTTTATTTGCTTCAATAATTTCTTGTTTTCTTAATTTTTTATTGACCCAATGATTATTCAGGAGTATATTGTTACATTTCAAAGTATTTGTACAGTTTTAAAAGTTCCTCTTGCTGTTAATTTCTAGTTTTATTCTGTTGGGGTCTGAGAAGACATTTGATATGATTTTGAGGTTTTAATATTTGTTAAGACTTTTTTGTTGCCTGACATATGATCTGTTCTGGAGAATGTTCTATTTACTCATCAGAAGAATGTGTATTCTGTAGCTATTTGATGAAATGTTCTGTAAATATTTGTTAGGTCCATTTAGTCTTTAGTGCAAATTAAGTCTGATTTTTTTCCCTTGATTTTCTGTTTGTATAACCTGTTCAGTGCTGAAAGTGAGCTGATGAAGTCCTCAACTGTTAGTTTACTGGAGTCTATCTCTTTAACTCTAACAATATTTTCTTTATATATCTGGGTGTTCTGGTGTCATGTACATATAAGTTTAAAATTGCTATACCTTTTATTAAATTGATCTTTTTATCATTATATAATGATCTTTGTTTGTTTTTATATTTTTTTACTAAAAGTCTATTTTGTATGATATAAGTGTAGCTACACCTATACGCTTTTGGTTTCTCTAGGTATGGAATATTTTTTTCCATTTCTTACCTTTCAGTTAGTGTGTATTATTACAAGTGAAGCGAATTTCTTTTATGCAGCGTATATTTAACTGTTGCTGTTTTTATTCTTTCAGCCAGTGTATATAATTTAATTGGGAAAATTATGCTATTTACATTCAAGCGTGTTATTGATAAATGAAGACTTACTCCTGACATTTTGTTTATTATTTTCTGATTTGTATATCTTTTAGTTCTTTCATCTTTATTGTCTTTATGATTTGGTGGTCTTCTGTAGTGATGACATTTGATTACAATCTCTTTCTTACTTTTGTATTTGCTCTAACAGTGAGTTTTATACTTTTTTGTGTTTCCATGATGGTAGATATTATTCTTTCACTTTTAGATGTAGGACTGACACCCTTAAGCATTTTTTTGTAGGGATAGTTTAGTGGTGATGAATTTCCTATTTCTGCTTATCTGGAAAACACTTTATATCTCTTTTATTTTTGGAAGCTAACTTTGCTGGGTAAAATATTCTTGATTGACAGTTTTTTCTTTCAACACTTTGAATATATCGTTCCATTTCTTCATGGCCTTAATAGGTTCCTGCTGGAAAATGCATTGTTAGTCTGATGAGGATTCCCTTATACGGGACTTGACACTTTTCTCTTGCTGTTTTTAGCATTCTCTTGCTGTCTTTGACATTTGACAGTTTGACTGTAATGTGCCTCAAAAAATATCTTTTGGGGTTGAATCTGTATGGGGTCTTTAGGTTTCTATATCTGGAATTTTATATCAAATATATGACTTGAAAAATTTTAGTTATTATTCTATTAAATAGATTTTTTATGACTTTGCCCATCTCTTTTCTTCTTCTGAAACTCCAAAATTTAAAAAATATGGCTGTCATATGTTGTCCTATGTCTGTGGTCCCCAAACTTTTTGGCTTCAGGGACTGGTTTTGTGGAAGACAATTTTTCCACAGACCTGGGGGTGGGGGGACGGGTGGGAGGTTGATTTCGGGATGATTCAAGTGCATTACTTTTATTGTGCACTTTATTTCTATTATTATTATTACATTGTAATAGATAATGAAATAATAATTATGAAAGTATTAGATTATTATTTTTGATAAGAGTTCGCAAGCAACTGATTTATTATGCTCGCTATGCAGTCAAACTTCTGCTATTGTTAATTTGTATTTGTGGCTGCTTCCCAGTGCTAGCATCAACACCTCAGCTCTATCTCAGATCATCAGGAATTAGCTTCTCATAAGAAAAGCATGACCTAGATTCTTCATATGTGCAGTTCACAATGGGGTTCATGCTCCTATGAGACTTTAATGCTGCCACTGGTCTGACAAGATGTAGAGCTTAGGCAGTAATGTGAGCAATGGAAAGTGACTGTAAGTACAGATGGAGCTTTGCTCACTTGCCCTCTACTCACCTCCTGCTGTTTGGCCAGGTTTCTAACAGATGCCAGTACAGATATGTGGCCCTGGGGTTCGGGACCCCTGCTATATGTCACATAGGCTTTCTTCATTATTTTCTATTTCTCTGACTGGGTTATTTCAAAAGTCCTGTCCTCGAGTTCAGAAATTTTTTTTTTGGCTTAATTGTATTTTTATTTTATTTTGTTTTATTCTTTGAATTCTTTAGTGTCAAGTTTTCTGTTTGGTTTCTTTTTTTTTCCTATTTGTTTATTTATTTATTTACTTATTATGAAGATGTGGGGTAAAATTCAGGGTTAGGCAAACAAACGTTGATTATGCAGGTACCCTTGTTGCTGAGGTATGCCCTTCCCTTCCCTAGCAATTTCCCTCAACTGCCAATCCCACTCCTGTCTCCTGACAGTTTTTATGATACCCATCTTTTTGTTGAATTTCTCATTCAAATCATGACTTTTTTCTTTTTATTGTTTACTTATGTTTTCTTAATTGTCACTACATTTTAAAAATTTCATTAGTTTGAAATTTTTTTTAGTCTATTAAAAGATTTCCTTTTCTTTAGGATCTGTTACTGAAGGATTATTTTGATTGAAAGTGTCATGTTTTCTTGCCTTTTCATATTGCTTGCATCCTTACATTGATATCTTCACATCTGACATAACAGTTACTTCCAATTTTATGGACTGTCTTTTGTAACGAAAGTTACAAATGTGTCCATGTATCTATAACATTTGTTGGATAGAGTACTTTGGCTTTGTTCCTGCCTGGGTTCAGTATTGTAGTCCTCATATGACTCATTTGCCTATAATCAATGTCAGTGGTGTCTGTGAGTTCCTCTTTGGCTTAGGTGTTGATTGTTAGTGGAGGCTTTATTTGGGACAGGGATGCAGGGTGGGTTGGTTCTCAGGTACCAGTGGTGAAGGTGGCAGGTGACTATACTGATCCTTGGGCTCCTGTGCAGTGTAGACAGGCAACAGTAGTGGTGGATCTGGGTGGGTTAGTCCTCAGACCCACAAGCAGTTTGTTTACTTGCCACTGGTGTCAGCAGAGGGCCAGGTAGGTGGGTCTTTGGAACTATGCAGTGTGCATGGCATTGGTTATGGCAGTAGTACAGTCCAACCCTCAAGTTCCTCAAGTAAGTGTGAGTGCCAGTAGTGGTGGCAGCAGGCTGGTGGGCTTATCCTCAGGCCTGCAAGGGGTGTGCCTGCTTGGACACTGGCAGTACAGGGACAAGCTGGCAGGTTGGTCTTCAGGCTACTGGGAGGCACTTGCAGGCACTGGCAGTGGGCAGGGTGGATTTGTCGTTATGCCCCTGGATGGTGTGTGCATGCATTGTGGTGACAGGCAGGGTGGGATTATCTCCAGGTCCCGAGTATCATACCCAGGAATCAGTAGCAGGTAGGTAGGACATACCCATCTTCAGGCCTTCAGAAGGTGTGCAAGAGCTTTGGCAGTGGCAAGCAGAAAGTACCCCTCCTCATGCCGCTGGACTGCAGGTGCCATTGGTAGTGGGAGGAGCATGTAAATTCCCAGGACCCTGGACAATAAGCTCGGGTCCCAGCATTGGTGGTGATAAGAAGGTCAGGCTTGTTCTCAGGCCCTCAATAGCATGTACTTGCACGGGCGGCAGTGGGTGGGACAGGCCTGTTTTCTGACCCTGTATGATACACTGGCAGGCCAGTCCCCAGGCCCCTGAAAGTGCAAGTGTGTGGAATCCCTGCTGCTGGAGGGGATGAAATTGCTGTCCATGGCAGCAGCTCCAGGCAGACAGCTCTCAGCTCTGGGGAGCGTGGGCTTTGGCATACTTTGTCTAGAAGGCAGCCTCCCTGGTACACCGCCTGCTTCCTAGGGTGTAGCACAGTGGGTCAACTAGAGTGCTGGGGATTTGGTCTTACCTTGGATACAGGTATCATGATGCTGCAGTCCCTTGGGGGGATATCAGAGGATGTCATTGGGTCTTCTGGGTTGTGGAAATACAGGTGCTGTTGGGCCCCAGGGAGGTATATAGTCTGGTACAGGTTGGACTCTCCCACAATGGTACTGTGATGCAGCTGCTTGTGTCTTCTGGGGGTGATGTGGGACTCAGCATCAACTCCCTATCTAAAACAATGCCATTGTATGGCTCCAAGCAGCTCCTTATACTAGTTTCAGGGCCCACAAGGACTGAGGGGCTCTTTCCAGGCTAGGTTTGTAAGAGTCTGTGGTAGGACTGTGGGTCATTGGGGATCTCTTGTTTAACTTTTTCTTACCAAGGGGAGCTTCTCTTGACTCTGAGCTGATACCAGCTAGGCTGGCTGATGTGCTTCCCTCTCCTTTTGTGCCTCAGAGGTTCCCTGTTACATCCCTATATACTTCCAGTGTTTTCTCTTAGAAGTTTTATTTGGCACGTGGTGATCTACTGACTGTTTTGCCCATTCTTTCTGGGGGAGGCAAGTGCTGGGCACCTCTAGACTGTCATATTCTGCCCTTCCCTTACTCTGATCAGACTTCTCTCAAGACAACCAATTTGTTCTGGAATTCTTTCCCAGAACTATTTGGAATTATGCAAGTCCTCTGGGGCCTGCAGTTATGCTATGATAAAAAGACAGTTGCCACTGCCTACTCTGCTCATAAAGATAGGGTGACAGACTTCCTGAAAGTGAATGATGCATACCACGATCACTACCCTATGTTGCCTATGAAGATGAGTGGTTTCTCTTTTCTTTAAAAAGAGGCAACTATTTACTATCTTACTTATTGTGAAAATATTTCACTTTATGCTGTCCTAGTAGAGCTTTATTCAATTGCAGAGCCTTATGTGCTCCACCCTGAGGAAGGAAATAATGAACAGATTCTTCTTTTCTTAAGTATGTATGTAACTAACTCTGTTCAAAATGACTTACACATATGTCAGTTTGTTTGCTGTAATGAGGCACCAATAACTATTTTGCCAAATACACAGCCCCAAAATTCCACCAGGGGTTTGTAAAACTATTTTGAAATGTGGACTATAAAATAAAAATGAAAAATTTATTTAATATATCTAGACCAACAGTCTAATCTATTTTTTGAAGACACTAAAATATGAGCACCAAAATGGATATTAAATTGTTTTAAAAAGTTTTAATGGTTTATTTTCCCCAATGGAGACTGAAAATTTGCTGCAGTATATACTGTGGAAAGATAGAACATTTACAAGCAGATTGCAACCAGGGACCTTACATTTGCCAATCTCTCCTGTTTTTTTTCAAGTTTGCTTTGGACTCCTCAGTAGCTAATGTTGCATGCTAACATAATTTCCCATTGCTTGGAAACAACATATACTCAGAAATCTCTCACTTTAATTAAAAGACTCTTACTTCACTAAGAGGTCTTGTCAGGAAAATCTTTTTTACTTTATGTCAACTGCCTGTTCTCACTACAAATTAATTACAGATACAATGGATGGGGGTTGTGTGGGAGGGTTATTTTTTGTGCTTATGAATGTTGTTCTTTCTTTTTTACTATTTATGAACAGCAGATATATTGGCTATAAAAGAATAATATTAGGCACTACCAATTAGGTATTATCTATTATTGAGTATTTTTATAGAATTTTTACCACTTGTGAGATGAAGATGGCATTTTGCTGTAAAATGATCATTCCTTATGCAATGAAATTCTATCAAGAAAATAAAAAACAAATGCAAGCAATACGATAAAGACTATTCCTTTTGTATTAGTGACTCCAAATATACAAATGAAACCCACCCAGGAAAAATTAAAGCATTAAACACAACAGTGGTGTTTTATCCTAATCAAATTAGGGACCATTTAAGAGAGGTGTAATAACAGTGTAAATGAGTCTGAGGAAGACTGGTGGATTTTCAATGATGAGAAAATTGGTGTTGATTCTTGATTCCTTGGAACTTACATGGCAGCTCATGATCACCATACTTGAGGAAATGTCTTTATCCCAAGAATGCTGTCAGTTTTCAGAAGTCAGTGTATGAAATGCCTGGACAGACCAGAGGTGCAACTAGGTTTCTACAAACCCCAAATAATGTGTGCAGAACTTCACTCTGATTGCTGGGACCAGTAACAACAGAATGCTTCCTCTGCTGTCATCTTTGGACACTGTCACTCCAACAGTTCTTTTCTTATCTTTCCTGTCACTCTGTATTCCCCTGTTCATGACTCATTCTTTCAATTTTCTGTTTCATCTCTTTCCACTCTACCCTCTAGAGTCCTACTATACCATAAATAACAAGAACCAACATACAAAAAAAAACTTCAATTATTAAATTATACATAGAATGCTGCCATCTATATCTTGGCCTCACCTTATTTCTAGTTTTTCTCAAGTTTATAACTTTCCTTGAAACTGTCCAATAAACTCCTCTAATTTGGAGTTAGGAGGTTGCGGGTGGTGGACTGTTTTCAAAGTCTTAATTCAAGTTCAGATTTTTATTCCTTCACATTCCTAAGGGAGGGAAAGGAATCAGAATTAAAAATAAGACTTCCTTTGACTTCCATGATTTATGATCACACTTGAGTCTCACTTTCTTATTGTGATGATTAACTTACTAGTCAACACTCACCCCAGATGCTGGACTTGCCTTTCATGACTCCTGGCTCCTGTCCACATTTTATCTTTGAACATTTCCTATGGCATAGTTTGAACTCCAACCATACTGAACCACTTGCCTTCTTCAAATGTTCCATGCTCTCTCCGCTTTTCTCACTTATGCTTGTTGCTCCTCCTTCTTTTTACTCTATGGCTGCTCCTTGACATTTCCCTCATCTACAAATCTTTTCCTGGAACTGCTGTCCCTCTTTTTCCAGAGCATTCTCACTGCTTGTTGATGTTGTCCATTTTGAGAATGGAGTTTGTGCTATGTTTCTTTCTACTGTGTGTCAGAACTACCATACAGTAAATGTTAAATGCCTATTTGCTCAGGAAATAAACAAATGAACAAAGGAGGAAATGAATAGTCTTCATCAATTTAGGCAATTCATAATCTAAATCTCCAGGTATAGAAGGTGTAGAAATTGTAGTTTCCTCCCCAGTCAATAAAAAACAGTACATGTCAATGACCCCACAAAATCCATTTAATAGAGATTTACATGTTTTCTCCAGTCTCACCCAAGTTTCTCTCTATACAACAATTCTTCCTGTTGACTTCTAACTTGGCATTCAGGATGTCTGTCAATTCTAGATTCAAATAGGTACAGTAAGTCCAATAGGCAAAAAAGAAAGATAAAAAATATTGCTAACAATAACATGCCAAAAATACTTTTACTTTTTACTTAGCCTTGAGTCATGGCAAAATAAACCTTAGGCCAAGGTTAGGTTGGTTTCCACTTCTCTGCTTTTAAAATTCCTTCTTCATATTATTATGTTTACCAGAACTTTTCGGGTACATGGATTAGAAGTAACAAGTCAGGAAAGATATGGAGTAAAAAGGCCAAATAGTTATTGTATACCTTGAGACTTCTTGCTACGTTATGTTGTATACTGAGCCAGGATAATGACTAAATATATGTCTTCATAAACTCACACATACACACACACACATACACACATAACTAATATAGGTCTATAGATGCTACATACATGGCTTGAAGTTGAGATCACAGCAATTTAGCTTCATGGAATCACTTATACTACTTTATGTTGGGAAAGGAAAAATACAACAATCTTCAGTATCACTTAGAAATATACAAGGGGGGACCCCCCCAAAAAAACCTGGAATTTATTTGTAAAAAATGTGTATTTATACTTGCATGTTTAAACTTTAGTCACCTTCAAAGTACACTCCATTTGGTGCAATACGCCTATCAAGATGCTTTTTTCTACTGCTCAAAGCAGTTTTTGAACTCATCAGTTTTGATGCCTCTTAGTGCTTCCACTGTTTTTTTGTTTCACTTCTTCCACATTGACAAAACATTTCCCTTTGAAGACTTTTTTCATTTGGAGAAACAAACAAAAAAATTGTTGTTTGGGGCAAGATACAGTGAATAAGGAGGGTGGGGCATGGGGGTCATGCCTTTTTTGCTGAAAAACTGCTGAACACTCAGTATGGTGTGAGCAGATGAGCTGTCATGATGGAAGAACCAGTCACTTGTTAACCACAAAAAAAATTCACTGATGCCGAAGGGAGTGTCTCACAATGGTAGCCAGTACACCATTGAGTACCTAGAACACTTGCCTTGCAGAGGAACTAGAATTCTGTACTGCAAGAAGCCCGCCCTCAAAAAAAAGAAAGATTTTTTTTTTGTCCCCCCCACCCCCATTTCAGGGCTGTAAGTGCAACCATTTTTAAACACCTTGACTAATTTTTCTGTAGTTTTCCAGATTAACTTTTCAATAACATGGAACTTTAAATTAGTGGGTCACACTTCCTTAATGTTTTCTAGCTATCTCAGAAAGATAGAAAAAAGCTGTTTTGGTTTTATTTCTTGACCCTTGAGAAATTTCAGGAAGGATGATTATTTTTAAGACTGGATGACTATGGACAAATCCTAGTGGATGAAACATTCTGGTTTTCATAAGCCTCTGAGATTTTGGACCGTTATTTTACAAGTGGTTTTAGTTTGTCTAATTTTGAGATTGAGTTGAAAATTATAGCTCTGGAATTTTTGCATTATATTCTATTCTCTTTTAATTGTAGTTGGTTTCCTTGTTCAAAGTCAACTTCACAAAAGGCAAGGATGCACAGAAACTTGCACAAAGTTCCATGTTAATGAGAAGTAACATGAAACTTCTTCACTTCCCACCATATTTAATAATCAAAACTATTTTCTCAAGTACTCTTTATTTATATGGATTTTTTTTCTATTATGTATGAGCTTATATAATATAGCAGTAAAAATGTACAGTGAATCTCACCCATGTGTTATATCTACTATCTGATCTTTTCAAATTTTTAAGAGGTGATAAAAATTTGTGTAGGGAATAAGAATACTTTTTGTGTTATTGTGAAATAATTTTTCTGCCTAAAACCTAGTTATTATTTAGATAAAGTCATAATATGATTTTAATATTGTGCCAATTGGTTTGAAAACAGAAGAGAATATTTCTGACCAATTTTAACCAAAAGGCCACTTATTGAATGGATATCTAGAAATCTCAGAATTAGTGGGAGACTGGAAGACAAGGCTGAGTAAGAATTAAGAAGCAAAGTATTTAGAAAAAAGTGATAATTTTGAGTACATTAAAATTAGAAGAATCTATAAAAAATATTTCTTTTAACAAATTTAAAAAATTAGTCAGATACAGAAGCAAATATATCAAGTAATTATAACAGAAAATAAATTATTCAGAATATATTAAGAATCTTTAAAATCAGTAAGAAAAGTATAATATGTTCAGCAGAAAAGTAAAGAAAGGAAATAAGCAGATAATTCACAGAAGAAATTCAAATGTTTAATAAAAACAAGATATTCGATCTCACTAGAAATAAAGGAAATACAACTTAATTATGATTTTTCTTTCTTTTAAAAATTTTTTTTGAGTTGGAGTCGCACTCCCCATTGCCTAGGCTGGAATGCAGTGGCACACTCCCGACCACACTAGCGTCGACTTGCTAGGCTCTGGCAATCCTTCCACCTCAGCCTTCCAAGTAGCCTAAACTACAGCCGCATGCTACCATGCCTGGCTAATTTTTTATTTATTGTAGAGAAGATGTCTCACCAAGTTGCCTGGACTGGTCTTGAACCCGCAGACCCAGGCAATCCACTTGCCTTGGCCTCCCAAAGTGCTGGGATTATAGGCTGAGCCACTGAGCCCGGCCAGAGATTTTATTTCTTATCCATCAAGTTAATCAAGATTATGAAGCCTGAAAATGCTAAGTGTTGGTGAAAGTCTGGACTTCACTACTGGTGATACTTAAAACTTGTTAAACAACCTTGTAGCTTGACCTGATAATAGCTGGTAAAACTGAGGAAACTTTCCCTTATGACATTTTATTTCCACTTTTAGATATGAATTTTATAATATCTCTTGTACATGTTCATGTAGGCATATGCAAAAAATGCTTATGACAGCTTTTTATATGAAGACAATATTGAAAAACATAAGTGTCAGCCGGGCTCGGTGGCTCAGCCTGTAATCCTGCGCCTTGGGAGGCTGAGGTGAGTGGATTGCCTGAGCCCGCGGGTTCGAGACCTGCCTGGGCAACTTGGCGAGACCTCATCTCTACAATAAATCAAAAAACTAGCCAGGTGTGGTAGCACGCACCTGTAGTTCCAGCTACTTGGAAGGCTGAGGCGGAATGATCACCGGAGCCCAGCAGGTCGGGGCTGTGGTGGCCGGGAGCGGCCACTGCACTCCAGTCTGGACGACGGAGTGAGACTCCAACTAAAAATAAATAAATAAATAAAATAAAATAAATAAGTGTCCATACACAAGAGAGTAGATGGATTATTTATGATATGTTCATAGAATTGAAAAGAACCAAAGGGCTAAAATTAAACTAGAATTATCTACATTAACATGGATACATTTTTACAAAATACTATGTTGAGTGAAGTAAGTTACAGAGCAATATGTAGCATTTGAGCCATGTCTAAAGCCACCGTGGAATTTATTTTTTCTCTTAGGGAAACCTCAGCCTTGCCGTTCAAGGCTTCCAACTGATTAAGTCAGGCCCACCCACATGAGATCTAGGATAATCTCCTTCACTTAGAGTCATCTGATTAGTGACTCCAATAATTTCTGTGAAATTCCTCCGCAGCATACTCAGACAAATATTCTATTAAATAACTGGGATCTATATCCTAGCCAAGTTGACTTCATCTCAAAAATTCAAGAAATTTTATGAGGAAATTAATAAAATAATCAAAGATTCCATCAGTCAGGTTGGGATGCCAGGGTTTTCTACATCATCAATAGGCACTTTAGAAATATAACAGCATGGCTGGTTTGGGGTGGGCAGCTGATATTTGCCGGCATCTAATGAACTTTCAGAAAATAATTATGGAATAAATTAACTAATAGATTTGAATTAAATCAAGCCTTGGGGGATAGCTGTATCCAGTATAGGTACTTTCTGAAGTTGTTTCTCGGGAGAACGTAATAAAAATAGCTGTCAAATTTAAGCATTGCTTCCCTCAGGCTTCAGTCATGCTGTGACAAGAGCAAGACTTTCTCTCACTGTCTCTAAAACAGGTCTCTTTTCATCTTTTAATAATACTGCATCGGAGACGAGATTTTCCAGCCATCTTCTGTGCCATTAGATATTAATAGGTAGTCTGTGAAAAACAGGTTCCAAAATAAAACAAATTTGGTTAAAATAAATAAATAACAGGAATAAGTCAGATAATAACCAGTAAATCTTAATGGCTTAAAACAACCGAGGTTTATTTCTCATTCACAAATGTCTATTGTGGCTCAGCTACACCCTTGCTCCACATCACTGCTCTCAACCTAACTCTGAGAGCCAATTGGATGGAGAAGCCACAGGATGGAGAACCATGAATGTTGCTGTGTCAAAGGTAGAAGTGAGCACAGACAGCACTCATTGGCTCTGGGATTCTTTGTTCAGATGTAACACATATCCCTTCTGCTCACATTTTATTCATCAAATCATTTCATAGCCCAGGTTGACTTGAAGAGAATAGGACAGATGAATGCTCCTGCAAAGACGTAGAGTCTATATAGTTCATAAAACAGCAACAACAACAACAGCAGCAACAACAACAACAAAACCCACAGGGCTTCACAGAACATTAAAAGTACTGAAGTGTATTCTAAATCCGTGAATGCTGTTAATCTCCTGCCAGGGCTATCTTGTGCAGTATTAATAAATTTTTAAGAATATACACAAAATTTTTCCTTCAATTCAAGAAAGGGCAATACAATATAGGTAGTTAAAGGCATGAGTTCCAATGTTACGATGCTTTTGTTCAAAGTCCTCTTCTGATTTGCTAGTGACTTTGGGCAAGGTATTTAGCCTTCTTAACCTTTAGTTGCCTCAATATTGTCTCTTATCTTACGGATTTCTTGCATTAAATGCACATATATTTCTTATTCATTTTTTAGCAGGTTATAAGCACTCAGTAAAACTCAGTTAAAGTCTTACGGGATAAAGAGGTTCTGAGGAACACTAAAAAACAGTGTTCTGGAATTTTGTGTCATTAGTTCACAAAATAAAATCTTTTACTCCTCATGCTTCAACATCAATAATTCAGTGTGTGGTGGTGGGTAAAGGATTTAGTTAGATGGAATAAAGGAACTAAGATCACTACAGGTACTAATCAAAGCTATTGAAGAGATCAACATGAGCAAGGCAAGAAGTGGCATACACATAAGAAACCAGGGAAACAGCGTGGCTAGGAAGAATGATCCAGGGGGGAGATTTTATTTCTATTGTGGAGAACCAGCAAAATGGAGTATTTTGAAACTTCTCTTAACGTCTTTAGCAAAGCCCATGCAGTACAGATAGAGTTATACGGCATCATGGTTTATGATACTTTATCACCAGAATGCTGGAAATTTTTTTTAAAAAATCAATATTTGTTTGCCTGAAAAATGGTTCTCTCATATTGATTTAATGCTCCAGAAGAGCATTTCAGAGCTGGCTAACATATGTCAAGTACCACTAACTACATCATTACAGGAATATTTGTTTGTTTGTTTTCTACTGATTTTTCTTCTATTTTCTTACCTGTTATGAAACAATTGCTAAGAGTCTAGATATAAAGATGGTGGATAGCAAAATTTACCACATTTAAAAAATAAGTTTGGAAGCACTGTTAATTTACCTTATTTAATTGATAGTTTTGCTTTGTAAATTTTTCTAAAGATTAGAATGTATATTTTACTCTTTATGAGTTGTCTTAAAGAATGTTACTCTTCATAATTACTGATTCCAAGAATTATTTGGGATAAAGACAGCTTTATACTGAAATAAGTGAATAATTTTCACTGTTTTAGGGTTTAATGCTTTTCTAATTTTTATGTTAATGTTGATTATAATTTTATAATGCAATTGACATACTTTCCAAATAAACAAAATACATTTGTTCCATTCATTCAAAATAGTAGACCCAAAAAACTAAAGTAACATCTAGAAAAAAACAAGGTATACTTTTGTTCACCATCAGTAGATTTATCATTGAATTTAAATATCTGAACCAAGAGATTGACCTTTATGGAATCAAAGAAAAATGAGTAATTTGCATAATAATGGATTTTCCAGAGCTCCTGATTCACCATGCTCATGCCTATTGAACTCTTAGGTTCAAAGTGTGATATTTGATGTTCCTTTGAGATTTGGAGGCTTAACATTTATTCAGTAGAAAATGTTGTGTCAGATAAACACATGCAGGAAATTCAGATGCCTAAATTAATATTATAATGATCAAAACGATGCTGGCATTGTTTGTTTTCCAGGTAGAATAAGCTTACTAAGTATAGTCCTTTTGGAATCTCAAAGTAAACTGTGACTATTAAATGATCAACAATGGTCAAGTTACTGTGTTTTACTTTTTAGAATAAATTCTGAATACACATGTATGTTATATATACTATATGAAAGTATAAATACTATGTTTGTATATGTATATATAGAGAAAGTGAGATAGAGAGCAAGAGATAAATTTTCTAATATGTAATAGTTTGGAACTAATAAATGAAGAACAGTATTCACTCCATTATCTTATCCAAAGTTCATGATCAACATTTTGGAGGAGATTCAAAAGTTTGTGGAATTTTTGCCATCACAGTAGTTACTGTTAAGAAATATAAGCAATAAGTATTTGCCTTTTTGTTTATGTTTAAAACTCATTTTGAATCTTTCTTTTTGTGTTTTTTCCTGGAGCAGTTTCTTTTCCCTGGTGGACATTGGACACTTTGTCCTGATCTATGCCTACTTCCTTCATTCATTTTCCAGATAAACATAGGGCTGATAAATGTTTAAGTTGTGTACGTGGGCTAATTGACTAAATCTTTACTGAAATCCATTGGCATCTATTTGCCGTGCTATACAACTTGCATTCTGAAAGTATATTATTAAATTTACTCATCTTTTAAAAATGATTCTAACCAATATTTAATGATAAAATTAAACATTGGCATGTTTGGAGAGGAAGTAAAGGTTTTGTTTTAAAAACAAGATGGCAGGCAGAAGGCAAGATTGTTTTCAGACAACACATATTTATGTACTGGGTTTTTGTCTATGCCATTTGGACCTATTAGACAAAAATCTCTTACCCTCATTGAATCTGAATTTTAATGACTGGGGAAGCCAGAGTATAATTGACACAGTTAAGAAGCAAATTATAGAGAATGTTAGAAAGAAAGAAATATTATGGAAAGAAAAAGAAATAGATCAGGGTAGGAGAATCTCAAGTGCCTGAGATGTAAGTTCTAACATTAGTTTGGGAGGTCAGGGGAAAGTTCACTGAGAATGTGACTTTTAACAAAGTCTTGAAGAGATTCTTATAGTTTGGGGTTTTCCATTTAGGTCTTTGATCCATTTAGAGTTAATTTTTGTGTATGGTGATAGGTAGAGGTCCTGTTTAAATATTCTGCACATGATCAGCCAGTTTTCCCAGCACCATTTACTGAATAGGTTCTCCTCTCCCCAATGGTTGTTGTTGGAGGCTTTGGCAAAGATGAGTTGGTTGAGAAATTGAGGCTTTGTTTCTAGAATCTCTATCCTGTTCTATTGGTTCGTATGCCTGTGCTTATACCAATACCAAGCTGTTTTGATTACTGTAGCCTTATAGTAAAGTTTGAAGTCTAGAAGTGTGATACCTCCTGCTTTGTTTCTTTTGTTAAGGATTGTTTTGGCTATAGGTGGTTGTTTATTTTTCCATATGAATTTCTGTATTGTCATTTCCAGTTCTGGGAAGAATGATGTTGGTAACTTAATGGATATTGCATTGAATCTGTAGATTGCCTTTGGTAGGGTGGACATCTTAACAATGTTGATTCTTCCTATCCATGAGCATGGAATATTTTTCCATTTGTTTGTGTCTTCTTGGACTTCTTTGAGCAGCATTTTGTAGTTCTCATTGTAAAGGTCTTTCACTTCTCTGGTTAGGAAGATGCCGAAGTATTTCATTTTTTGTGTGGATATTGTA
>CAUYQG010052994.1:0-18289 GCA_963574415.1 Tarsius wallacei
TGGTCTTAGATAGAAGCGGTCCTATTTCATGGCACAGGAAGAAAGCACATTTGGCATGCAAGGAAATCTATAATTTGAAGATGTGTGGTACAATTCAGGAGTAGGTACACAAGTGGACATTGTACAGGTAAAGTTTGGGCCTCCCTTTGGTCCCCACTTTGCCTCCCGCTTTTATTATTTTTTAAAAATTTTTTGAGTTGGAGTCTCACTCTGTCTCCCAGGCAGGAGTGCAGTGGCCACTGCAGCCTGGACCTGCTGGGCTCAGCTGACCCTTCCACCTCAGCCTTCCAAGTAGCTGGAACCACAGGCACCCAGCTAATTTTTATTTATTTATTGTAGAGACGAAGCCTTGCCAAGTTGCCTAGGCTGATCTCAAAACCCTGGGCTCAGGCAATCCTCTTGCCTTGGCCCCCCAAAATACTAGGATTACAGGTATGAACCACTGCCCCTGGAGTGTGAGCTTGCTTTTAGTTCACAAGGAAAAAAGAAACCATCAAAGTAGAATAGCCCTATTCTCCCATTCAAATTATAGATTTCCTTGCATGCCAAATGTGCTTTCTTCCTGTGCCATGAAATAGGACCGCTTCTATCTAAGACCAGTCTTTCTGATAGAAAGATCCCTTTTTCTCTTACCTTCTTAGGGGACCATGCACCTGTTGCTAGCCTCCAATTCTACTGTGTCCTCAATCTCTTTCTCTACTGAGTTATTCTTACAAATAATGAAATCATCAAGTTTTCCCAACATAAAAAGGAAAACATATATAGAACGTCTGTAAATGTTTCTTTATTGATGCTACCTCTTCTCTCTGTGTCCTTAACTAACTTCTTTGAAAGAACAGTGGACGTGCTATTTCCATTTCCTCACCTCTTATGTACACCTTGATCCATCTATAATTTGGTTTCACCTTTATCACACATGAAAGGACACTGGCCAAAGTCCTAAGTGACTGTTTTCTGTCAAGATCCTCACAGAAAAGAGATGGGACATTCGAGTTGGAATAATTTGAGGAGAATTTATTTTATTTTATTTCATTAATATTTTATTTTAAAGATGTGTGGTACAATTCAGGAGTAGGTACACAAGTGGACATTGTACAGGTAAAATTTGGGCTTCTCTTTGGTCCCTACTTGGCCTCGTTTGAGATCATGTACCCTTATTGATTTTGTATCCCACCCCCCCAGCAGTATCCCACTACTGCCAATCCCTTTCTTATAGTCTTATGGTAAATGTTCAGGGTCTGCTTATGAGTGAGAACATGTGTGGTACTCAGTTCTTTGTTTCTGTGATAGATCACTGAGTATTATAGATTGTGAAGAATTTAATACAAAGATTATCAAAGACCATAGCATATAGAAAACTCTCAAGGGATAGTGCAATTCTCCAGTGCTAATAAGTATGGAAAGCTATTTCCTATCCCAGCCTAAAGTGGATAAGCTGACGGGAAATATGTAAGTACAGAGACCCACAGCCTGAGGCAAAACCACAGAAGAGAATCTGGAGGGATTAAATATTCCCACTCACTCTCCTCTCTCCTTCCCTCCCTGTCATCTTCTGCCAGAGCTCACTGTTGGTCTCACTCCAGCAGAAGATAGAACACAGTAGAGTTCATTGAGGCTTCCACACTGGTCCAACTTCTGGATCATGGAGCCAGATGAAGAAAGATGAGGGCAAACGGAAGATTATCGACACCAACTTTATTGCTAGAGCTGTTGCGACCCTCTGGGTTTTTATCTTACTTAGGCTCTTGGTATTGCTAAACAATGTTGGCCACTTCTTGAAACCCTCCTTTTCATGATCCTTATGTGACTCTGAAATCTACCTATCTTTTACCTCAGCCTCCTTTGCAGTATCTACACCCTATGACTTTGTTTAAATGCTGGTGCTCTTCAGGGATATGGTTCTTCAAAGGCTGCTTTTTCTCCCATTGGTCCTCACTGGGTCTCATCTATTCCTATTGCTTCAATTACCATCGATAGCTCCACAATTCCTAAGACTATATTTTGAAAGCAGATACTTCTCTTGCGTGTTGGGCCCACTTCCTTTTCTGTCTATGTGCCTCTTCACTTAGGGGTTTCATAGGCACCTCAGGATCAGCATGTCAAAATTGAATTAGCATATCTAACCTCAAATTCTTTTCATTAGAAGTTCCTATTTTAGTAAATGATACCATCATTCTTTTTTTTTTAATTTTAAAGATGTGGTGTACAGTTCAGGGTTAGGTACATAAGTGGTCATCATACAGGTGAAGTTTGGGCCTCCCATTGGTCCTCACTTCACCTGGTTTGGAATCAGGTACCCATAGTGTTATGTGCCCTTGCTCCCTTGGCAGTGCTACTGCCAATCCCTTCCATGTGGCATTATGATAAATGTCCAAGGACTGCTTATGAGTGAGAACATGTGGTACTCAGTTCTTTGTTTCTGTGATAGATCACTGAGTGCGATGGACTCTAAATTCATCCAAGTTGCTGTGAAGTCCATAATTTTGTCCTTCTTTATAGCTGCATAATATTCCATTGTGTATATGTACCACATTTTTTTACCCAGTCTGCTTTTTATTGGGCAACATAATTGGTTCCATGTTTTTGCTATTGTGAATAGTGCTACAATAAACATGTATGTGCAGGTATCTTTTTTGTATAATGAATTGAGTTCCTCTGGGTATATTCCCAGAAGGGGAATTGCTGGGTCCTTTGAAAGGTTGATTTTTAGATCTTTTAGAAATTGAGTAAATGATACCATCAGTCTTATGCTTGCTCAAAATAGTAACTCAGGATTCATCCTTAATACATTCACATTTAATTAGGATTTCTATCAGTTTATCTCAGCTGTTTCTCAATCTCACGATTTACATTCATCCTTGCCACTACACAAGTCTAGGCCACCATAAACTCACATCTGGGTTCCAGAAGCTGTCTCCTACCCTGTCCTTTGCTTCTCTTCTTGACTCATTCAACATTCAGCCACCAGAGTATATTTTCTATAACACATCTGCTCATTTTCTCTTCCTTCTTTAAAAACTTTCAGTAGCTCCACATTTTTCTTAGAATAAAGTAAAAATTTCATAATCTGACTTGCAAGATTTCTCCTCTCCTCTCCCAGGCACCAGAGTACAACATTCTGACACAGCAAAATTTCAGTACATTAACTATCTATGCTCAGTCTCACCTCTGGACCTTCATACATTCTTTTCCTTCTAAGTGGTACACTGCTTGACCACTCTTCATTTGGAAAATTCCTGCTTTCCCTTGAGGTCTCAGTGTGTCACTTCCTTTGAGAAGCCTTTTCTGATGACTCACACTAGGGGACTTATCAGTTTTCCTTTCTAGACTCCAAGTGATGTGTGCTTAAGAACTGTGTCTTTGATTTTCACTGCCATATCCCCAGCATCTAGCAGAGTTGTAAGTATTGTTTTAATAAGTGAATGAAATTACCTTTGAGACTATGAAGGCATTTTACAGAGTAGGAATAAAGTACACAATGGGCAAGGTTCAGAGAGGCTGCATCATGTATAGAGGGTATTATAATTTCATCTGAAGGTTTGTGTTTACTCTGAGGGCAGTAATAAGCCACAAAATGTTTCTAAACAACAGAATGGTAAGCAGAAGTTACGTTTTAGAGAGTAATTTGCCTGGTCTGTGGGGTAAGTCAAAAGAGAGCAGAACTTGGAGGATGGGAAAATAATTTTGCAGATTAACACATTCAGGTAACAAGTGAAACTTTATAAGGCTACTAAAGAAGATACAGCTATGGGTGTATTTTAAAAGCTATAAAGAACGGAACTTGGATATTAAAAACACAGTAGAAGAGGAGTAAAACATAACTGTGATTTTGATCCTTAGTAACTAATGAAAACAGTGCTGTCATTTACCAGAGTAAGGAAGTTGGAAAGGGGAATTTATTTGAAAGGGAAATTATAAAGAGAATTAGAAGCTGCAATGAGGTCATAACTTCTAAGTAGAAATGTTCTACCAAGAAATGAGATATAGGGCAGGACTAAAATGCCTCCATGGTTTCTTAAGGGAAACCACTTTTTTCTGACCTCAAAACATGTATTCTGGCACCAAGAAAGGAACCCTAGGACCTGAGTTCTTTATGTGAACTACTGCCTAAAGTCTGAGTCCCAGAAAAGACCGTTAGTGGTGGTAGACAGACAACAAGAGGTGTAAACTGAATCGTGTATCTATGTGCCCACAGAGGAGAGGCATAATTGAAGAACAGGCAAGAAAAATTCCAAATCTTTGTTTTTTCGATTGTAAATCACTACCTAGCTGAAACACAGGTTTCCAATTACAACAATAGTTTTGGCCCCACTCCCTTGAATTGATTCTTATTCATTGAAAGAATGCTTAAGATACGCTGATAAATGTTGTTTAATATTCAAATGTTGTGTACATGTAACTTGATGCATATGAAATAGAATTTTGGTAAATGACCTTCATGGCCTATCTCCACATAATAAGAATTCAATCGTCACCTGACAAAAGAGTGCCCATTATATGTAACGATATTTGGGGCATTTAAAAAAATAAAACATATTTACAGTTACAAATCAGAAAGCAACTTTCTTAATTTCCTCTCACAGGTAATTTTCCTCCCCTTTGAAAGGTCTGTGATTTTTCGAATGGGTTTGGCAGGTGTTTAAAGGGAGTCTTTCTTCTGTGGCTGTTTTGGGGGCTCTTTTGAGATCCCTCCACTGGGACAGAATCCAAGAAGACCCCAGGTGGCTCTCATACGTGGTTCTCAGGCCCCTGAGGAGGCCATGCAGCCACTTCCAAGAGCAGCACTCTCCTCTGTCACTGTGGGTCACTTCAGCCAGTTGCCTGACTTCATGAGACTCTCTGATGTGACTACAGTTCGCTGTGCCCCAAAATTCCAGGAGATACATAGACAATTGTCTGCATGGCCTCCTCAAAACCCCTGCACACTTGACTTGGAGTAACAAGGATATACTTCTCAACCATTTTTTCATCAGAAAGAATCACGGTCCAATGAAAATTCTCTCTAAAGAATCCTTCTAGAAACTTTTCTCCTCTTTTGAGCTTTCTGAGCCTCTTAGAAGCCAGAATCAGGTAGTTAGTTAAGGTTAGCAAAGTCTTCCTCTTGTGCCAATCCAGCAGTAGCTGGTTAGCACCTCTCTTTGAAGAGTGGAGTATTCTTACCACCTCTAATTTGAACCTCAGGTGAAGCACAAACGGGAAGAGCCCTATTTAACATCCTGTTACCATTGAGATCTATCAAAATTATAAAATTAATGTTAGACTGCAAGATGAATCTAGGTGAATAAATGTCTAGAGAAGGCTGAATAAAAAGACTGACCAGTGAGATGACAAAGCCCAAGTACCAGGTTGTGTGCAACTCATCTAACTCAATCTGTGTTGCTTGTTTCTAGAGAAGCTATACTTTTAAATACATATTAAACTTCAAAGGAGGAAAGAAACTGCTCAAGAAAATGCTCTCTACTTCTCCAATGCATAATTACAAGGAGAAATAAATGAATCATGATTACATTTTAGAATATTTACATGTATGTTTTGTGTAAAGACTAAAAAGCAAATGCAGGATGTTAATTATCAATAAACACTGAGTATGTGCCACAAAATTACTCAGATACTGAAAGAATAGAAAAAGGCTACGAATTTCTCTTTTAGCCCATACAGTTTGGTATTCTATGTCTTTTCAGTGGTGCATTTAATCCATTCATGTTCAAGCTGATTATTGAAATGTGAGAGTTTATTCTTGTCATGAGGCTTTTATAAGGCTGTTTTGTGTTCTTTTAACTTTTGTGTTGATATATATGTGTGTGTTTTCAATTTTGTCCATTTTATTTTTTTAAATTTTTTTATATGCTAGGGTTTTACATTATCCGAGAAGAGACCTGACCTCTTCAGACATCATTTTAACTTGAACATATGACCTCAGATGGATGCACTGCTCTTTGGGAAGTCTTTAAACTTTACAACAGAGGCACATGCATGGAATTAATGATTCCTGAAGATACACATTGTTGTACGTGAAATTGTGTTCCCCAAAAGATATGTTGAAGTCCTATCTCCTAGTATCTGTGAGTCTATCCTTAATTGAAGGGGGAAAAGGTTTTTAAAGATGTTATTAGGTTAAGATGAGGCCATAGAAACACAGGGAAAATATCATCTGACGACAGAGGCAGAAATTTGAGTGAGGAAGTTTCAAGTCAAGGAACACCAGGGATTGATAGCCTCGCTAGAAACCAGGAAGAAGCAGGAAAGATTCTATCCAGAGTCAAAGAGGGAGCATGGTCTTGCTGACATCTTGAGTTTAGAGTTCTAGCTTCCAGAATTGTGAGATAGTAAATTTTTGTTGTTTTAAGACACCCAGTTTGTGGTACTTTGTTAGGGCAGCCTTAGACAAATAAGATACCCAGAAAAGAAAATTTTAGTTGCAGATGAAAAACTGGAAGGTGGTTTTCCTACAAGATTCAGGCCTCCACTAAGTAATTGCCTGATTTGAGAAAGTTGCTTAGATTGATGATCTTTTTCTTGTAGAGTGGCATTTTCAATTTTTGTGCTGCTACGGAGACTACCATTGGAGACAGTTGTTTCAGTTCAGCAGCTGTTCTTATCCCTTCTGACTTGGATATTGATCTAAATAGATTCCAAGCCCCATAACTCTTCAGTAGTCATAAAGAAAAACAATCTCATTTCTCAGCATGATTAAAGATCAGTTTGTCAAATTTTTTGTAGAGATATGAATTTTAAAATATTTTTTTCTGTTGTAGAAAAATATTCTACAGCTTTAGCAAATTCTGATGCAGCATAAAAGTAATTCTGTTAAAATTTCAACCATCTCCATGATTTAACAGTATACTCATAGCAACCACATTTTACCACAAAAAGCTTATCAACTCAGTGATCACCAAGATTTCTGGCTATTACTCTACAAAAATCCACAAAGTAAGTAATAACTTCACATTAGAACATTTATAATCATAGCTTCACATTGTATTCTTATATAGACGCTGTTTGTTTGTGGTGGTTTTTTCACTTATTTAAAAAATAAGGAGGCTTCCTTTATGAAATTGTTCTTAAATCAGATTGTGATGATGGTCACATAACTCTGTAAATTTATAGAAATCATTATATTGTACACTTAAAATGAGTGAATTTTATGACACACAAATTATACCTTAATAAAGCTGCTTTAAAGATAAAGATTCTTCTTTGCTGGTAGGGAAGAGCAGTTCTACAGAACTCTGCAGATTCAGGGTTTAGTCAACGATAATTGGTGATGGTATTTACATCATTGTGGTAATGGTCCAGGCAAAACAAAAAGGCCATGAGTATGTTGCAATTTTGCCTTGCCCAGAGATGAATGTGGATAAACCAGGACCCCATTGGATGAGAGAAATTCCAGAAACAATGACTCTCCAGAGGATAAATGTTTCTCCTACTGTCGATCTAGAGCCTAGTACTATATTTTTGAAGAGGCTTCAAGACATTATCTTTACCAGAAATTTTAGAAGGAAAACATCTCTAAAAACATTGTTTATGCCAAATATTTCAATCTGCATGATGCTCAATTTCAAACAAGTTACAAATGTCACCAACAAATACAAGCGAAATTTCACTGAATTGACAAATAATACTTGAAAATAATTTTCTTCTGCCTAATAGAAATATGAAAGTGGGTATTAGGCTGAATGCAGAAGTTTCTACTATTTTGAGATAGGAGCATGCTGATTTTTTTTAACTGTTTGGATAAGTTATAGCAATCTTTAAAATGACAAATCCTGTGAGTTTGCAAGTAGAAGAAGAAATAATCTGGCATAAGGAGTCAGCACAAAGGAGAATTTCCTTTGTAACTAAATCCACTGTTGAATATCTCTTTTGACTCTCACTGACACATGAACTTTTGCTTTTAAAATGAGACTGGAATATTTGCTTACCTTAATAACATCCTATAGAGTTCTGGTCTTATAAACCTTCACAAGTTATAGCTCGATAAGTATTATATGTAGAACGGTTATAATTTGTATTCTATTTCATTCCACCTTTAATTTTGATTTACAAGTTAAGCTCTGTGTTTTCATTTTTTAATCTTTAATGATTTTTCTAACATTGGTATTGACAGAAACAATTTTTCATAATGCTTTCATATTTTTTATCAACCTAAAACATTTCTATAGTAAATTATTTGTGTTAAACCATTTTCTTTCTATTAGACAAGTAATATAAAATATGATTTAACTAACATCTTTGATATACATTTTTTGCTTCTAGTAACTAATAACCTTTGTAACTTGAAATACAATTACAGCACATTTTGCCTTATATTTTTGTGACTATTTAAATGAATTTCCTGCAAGGGAAACAAATGGCACTTGGAAGCAATTAGATTTTGACTATTCTCTAATGTTAATATACATTAATTAGAAAGATCATTTTTACCCATTTTAAGTCATTTTATTTTAGCCAGTATTAAATTATTATATGTTTGACTCAAAAATAATAGGAGTATCTGAGGGTCAAAAAGATAATATTAAAAAGCAATTAGACTATATTTTCTATCCAACTGTGGCAAAAGAACACTGTATTTAGAACTTAAAAGTCTGAATTAAATCTGACTTTATGGCTAACTAGTTCTGTGAGTTGGGGGTATTGTGAAGCTCTATACAAGTTAGTTTCCCCAATTGTAAAACTGGAGTAAGTAAAATGTGGCCAATCCACTTAACAGCTTATTATAATTGTTAAATGAGAAGTTGTGTGCCGATATGAAGCCTCCTAGCAAAAGTTACTACAGAATTGTTATCAAGGATGATGTTGCTATACTAATACAAGAGGGGGGTGGACAAAAAATGGAATTATGTTTTGAAGGGCAGGCTTCTTATAGCACAGACTTCTCCTACTGGGTACATGTTCTAGGAACCCACTGGCATCAGTGCAACAGCTAGCGTTGTTGTGAAATACTGTTCAGTTTCAGTGAATTTTCTTTTGGAGATTCTTTCAACATGTTAACCCATTTCATGATGGGTGATTTACAAGCATACCTGCCCAAACATGACCACACTGAGTGGTCAGCAGTTTTTAACCAAAAACAGCATGACCCTTGTGCCCCACCTTCCCTATTCATATGATCTCACCCCAAGTGACTTTTTTTTGTTTGTTTCCCTAGATGAAAAAAGTTCTCAAAGGGAAATGTTTTGCTGATGTGGAAGAGGTGAAACAAAGGCACCAAAAGGCATCAAAATTGATGAGTTCAAAAACCATTTTGAGCAGCGGAAAAAGTATCTCAATAGGCGTATTGTATCAAATGGAGAGTACTTTGAAGGTGACTGAAGTTTAAACATGTAAGAATAAATGCACAATTTTTTATTTAAAAAATTTCAAAGTTTGTTTGGGTCTCCCCACCCCAGTATGTGAATTCATTCTTACAGTAAGAATGATATTACCTTGGTAAATCCAGGGTATCAGTATCAATACCCTCTTTGCACTGTTTCCAACTATATTTTCTTCTTCCCATACTCCTCCATATACTGATCATGTGAGAAGGGTTTAGTCAAGGACATTATGGAATGTACGGCCTTGGAACCAGTGAAACGATGTTTATGTCTATGAAGGACACACATCTGACTCTGACCCTTAGCCACTTGGCCTGTTCCATGACAAATCTGCTTAGCAATGTTTTGCTACACTGAGCAAACAAGTGAGGGGGAAGGCAGGAATGAGTGAAGTAGCTGATTTTTCAGGAATTATATTCCTCATAATCAGGATGAAGTTACCCTGCTTCCTTCCATAAGGTTGGGCTGGTCAACAAACCAAAAAGTCATCACAAATGCCCCCCACATGTAAAGACTGATGCTACTCTCCAAGACTTTTCACCCAGTAAGTTGTCCTTCACAAGCAGCTCTCAAGCCCCAGTTTTAGAAAATCTGAGTGTGTCTAACAGTCTTGTTCCTCCAGACCCATTCTATGTGCATATCCATTCTGCTCTAGGTGTCAGGAAACCAACTCCTACAGGTTACATTAACTACATCCCGGTCCTCTGGCTTCTGGTTGACTTTAGCAACTGGGATATCTTCGTAGGAGATGGGAGAGTAGCAGGCGAAGAAGTTGGGGAATTACTCCGTGGCACACAATGGACTGTCAGTATATTGGTTCCTCAACCATCAGAGTTCTGTGGGCTAGCTCTCCATTGTCTACATCTACAACCCTTTCTGGAACCCAGTCACTGTTCCCTTACCTTACCTTTCAAATCTTGTGGCGATACTGGTGCTTCACCCTCCTGTTTTAGTGACCCACAACCCTGATCTTCCACTTTGAAATAGTCCCTTGATAAAACTCACTTTCACCCTTTTTGAGTGTGTCATCCCTTTTTTGATAGGACCTTAACTGGCACACTAAGACTACTCTTTCCATAGAAACTTTGCTTGCCAGATTCTTCCTTGGGTTGGTCATTGGTATTCCTTGAGCCTTTGACTGTTTGGAATTTAGTCCAATGTCAAATCGTTGAGGATAAAATTTTCAAGAGGGTAAGTGGACTTTATATGTATCTCTTTAGGAGACCACAAAATATTTTCCCCCAAAATTATTATGTACAACTAAACTTACAGCTCATGGATGTATCACTGTCCCCACCTCACACACCCTTCACATCTTGCAAATAACAAGAAAAATGCTATTCTAAAAATTATCTTTCAAATTATCTTTCAAGGGTGATTTTTTTTTTAAGTCTGCATCTTGGGAAATACCTTTCACACACCACCTACTAACCCTCACCGATCTTATGATCTGCCAGGTTGCAAGGACAATCCACTAAAACCTCCTTGGTGCATCGCTGGGGCACAAGGCAAAGCACCAAAAACCACCTGTGATCCAAATTTATGAAGAGGAAAGTGTGCAAACCAGCAGGACCCAAGGGTTGCTGTCTGGAGATTCTGCCTTACTAAGGAAGACATGATTTGTAGTTTCCTTACCAAAGGGAAAGCTGAACTGAGCAAAGTAGCCTTTGTTGTGTGGCAATTACAGTGTTTGCACACTGCTCAAGTGCTTGAAAACAGTCCTCCAGTGTTATGGCAGAGAAGTGGGGGGGACCATTCATTTGCTTAACAAGCTGCTTTTCTCCTCCCTTCTTTTCCCTCTCCTTTAAAGATAACGCAAAAAAAGATAAACTGCACCTTGAACCCAATTTTAATAAACATAAAATTTGCATTAGAGAAACTTGAAAAATACACTGTATTTCCTTTGCCTTTTTATTTTTTGCATATTTTCAAATACTTCTCTGCTCCCAGATACAGAGTGTCTTAACACAAGTGATTTCTTTTATGATGAAGTTTTAGTGGATATATAAAGCCTGTAGATAATTTGAACACCATTTTTCAATAATATTACACAGGAAAAGGGTAAAATAGTTTCATAAAACTTTCAAATATACAATAATGAACTCTCAGTTGAGGTACTAAGAGCATGATCTTAGAATAACTAAGATTATCATAACCAAATCTTCTTAAGACATGAGTGTTGATATTTTATCTATTTTTCTTTTTAATGTTCATACTTTTGAGTACATTATTGAGTTTATTCTCAGATTACTGATTTCTGAAAAGCAGAATATTTTAGAGTAAGAAAGATAAACTATTTTTCAGAACAGTATAAATATCTTGTATTTTTATTGTTCAATCACGTTTGTGCTCATATTTTCTCTTCATTGTGGAATAGACAATAGTGCAGGTTATTAGTTAAGCTACTGGGTATGATCATTCATAAGATAAACTAGTGTGTCAGTATTTCCAACTGAAGCAATTAGTCAGGAGCTTCTTCTTTTTCTTGATCTATATTTTTAAGTGTGTTAGTGAATGTTTTATACATTTTAATATGTACAATAATTAAACAAATGCATCTAGCTATAAGTAATTTCATCAGGAATATAAACAATGCTGTACATGAAAATCTAAATATGGTATGCAAATTACTTTAAAGATATTTACATTCTACCAAGGAAAACCTTTTTTTTACATTTATAATAAAAAATTATACCCTAACTTCCTACCCCCAAAAGATAATCTATAGCAGAAGCCACAAATGGATTTAAGCATGAAGCTGAGCAAATTCCTCTTATTGCAATAAGTAATCTGTCATCTAAACTGTTAAACTGAACATTGGTACTTTCCCAGAAAGGATCTGTGTGGTATTTTAAGAAAGTAGAGCACAGGATTGTCCATGATTAAGGAAACTTAAAGTTAGAGAACCATATGTTTAATCCATATGTAAATTCAGTTAATGACGATAAACAAATTTATATTGTGGGGGCATTTTTTTTTTCTTTTTAAAGGCATTATTCAATGTAAACTAGAGGAGTGTTGGGGTTTGGGGATTGATTTTTACAGAACCAGAGAGACTTCAGTAATTTTGCAAAAAGGTGGACCTGGGCATGACTCCCCAGTACATAAATGCGTGTTTTCTGATTCCATAACATTGACGCACTTTAAAGATAAAGTCAAGAAATTTTTCAATGACATGAAGGCAGTAGGCAGACACCTACAGAGGGGAGCAATCCTGCTTCAAAAATGAGTAAATGAACTAAAACAAGGCTTTTTAAAACTTTGCTTATAATAGTAAATACTACATTTTGCATCACAACCCAGTACACACTTACACACGTACACAATTACCCTCACATTTATATAAATTGAATGTGAAATTTTACAAAACAGTATTTACTGGAATATAGCCAAGTACTATTATGCTATTCCATTTTATTATCCTTTTTAAATATATTGGCCAAGAACTAGTAAAGAAAAGCATTGTAAAGTGTGTTATAAAAAAGATATGTTGAATGATCACCTCTTATTCTCCAATTTTTAAGTGAAGGACCAGAGAATATGAACATTCTTTGCTCAGTGTCACCTAGAAATTATTTCACGTTTAGACTCAGAAAAACTGATTACATTAGAACATCTAAGACTGTATTCAGAAACTTTTGAGTTTCCAATTCATTGAAACAAGTAAATGGAAACTTCTGAGACCTAAGTTGAGTCGCATAACCTCATTGGTTAAATTTTCTTACATACAGATAGTAGCTAGTAGTTGACATTTATTTAGTTCATGTCTGATCGAAATGATAAATTAGGCCTATGTCTTTCAGATTAAAAACTGAAACATTACTTCTGGTGACCTAGAGAAATAGTAGTAAAGAAATGAGATGAAGAACTCAGCCTCAACGTTTGCTCTTTTTCTGTCTTGAACGGGAGGCTAGCCCAATTCTAGCCTGAGAATCTAGAAAGAAAAAATGTTTTCTTTTTAGACACAAAGGAAAGTCCAGCATTATAGAATATAATTGGACAGACACTGGAATGATCCGTGGGCTTCTACCTGAACTTCTGCCAATAAAAAATCTAATGTTTTTTGGATTAAGGTACCACCACTCTCAGGTAAAATAAGTGCCTTCAAAAGAAGTAATGGTCTATAAGCTTTTAAAAAATTGACTGAGTTCATCAGAGCCCTTTGAAAAAGACAGATAGCAAAGACTAAATGCAACAAGACTTAGGACTTTGAAGTCAAGCAAGCTGAAGGCATGAAAAAGACAATTCAGAACAAAGTTCTGACCCAGGTGGCTTCCTGGTGATCCTGATGAATGAGGAGCTATCCTGAAGACAGAGCAGGAAATGAAAGGGGAGTGGCAGGGCACCCAAGATCGCTTTAGCCTCCGCATTATTTAGTATAAAAAGCTAAGCTGTTATAATGCTGCCACAGTGAGTCATAACAATGAAGTGACTTTAAAAATACCATTTATTTCTTCCTCACATATCAATCCAGAACAAACTGGCAGCCTGCTGTGCTCCACACAGTCATTCAAGGATCCAGGTCTTTCCATTTTATTTCCTCATTGCCATCTGGAGTGCTACCCTCAGGGATGTTTCATATGGAAATTTTCTTTAAATAGTATTTATTTCAATTTAGGGAGGAGGAAAGAGCACCAAATAATATGTGTCCAATATGTTAAGTCCCAGGACTGAAAGAGGCACACATGACTTACATGCATTTTCTCCTGGTAAAAATGAAGTCACACAGTCATACTTAGCTGCAAGGATTAGAGAGGGGTGGCAGTGCCAAACGGTATTTATTACTAGGGTATACGGGGAGAATGAACTTTAGTGAGCAGCCAGAAGTCCTTGCCATAGCTTGTTCTTAGTCAGCCCTGGCCAATGGAGCAGTTCTGTGTCTACTGTCCAAAAGGAGACTGTGATGCGTGAAAGGTGCAGTGACAATGTACAAAGCTTTCTTAATGGTGCAAATTTTACTGAAACATTTATCATTGGGTCATTGACATAATGACAAAGCCTTTTGAAAAATATTAATTTTAATCCAATTTTTCTATTAGCTTGAAACGCTTCATATTGCTAATATAAAACTTCTGGGACTAAGGCCGTAAGTTAAATGGAATATTTTTAATTAACTCCAGATTTTTAAAATCTAACTTCTATTGTAACCCTTGCTTCTTGAATTTAATATACAGAATAAGAGACAAAGTATGACAGACAAGCAATAAACCCTGAAAACAGAACAGAAATTAGGTGAGAGTTAAAGTCTGACAATATTATCTATACTCAAAATGCTCTTGCATATAAAGAAAATTAATTTGGGTTCTTTATGTATAAAGAAATGTGCAACCCTGACATAATTGTCTGGTATATTTATTTAAAAAATCTAAATTTGAGTTTTAATGTCTTAGAAGATTTTTTTTTTTTGAGTTGGAGTCTCACTCTGTTGCCCAGACTGGAGTGCGGTGGCCGCTCCCGGCCACCGCAGCCTCAACCTGCTGGGCTCCGGCAATCCTTCCGCCTCAGCCTTCCAAGTAGCGGGAACTCCAGGCGCACGCTACCCCGCCCAGCTGATTTATTTATTTATTTATTGTAGAGATGTGGTCTCGCCAAGTTGCCCAGGCGGGTCTCAAACCCGCGGGCTCAGGCAATCCACTCATCTCAGCCTTCCAAAGCACGGGATTACAGGCTGAACCACTGAGCCCGGCAGAAGATGTTTTCTAAAGAAGTTTTCTTTAAGTAGAATTTGAATGTAAAGGATCAGTTTTTGGACAACTGGAAAACTGGAGTGTAAAACCCAATTGTTGGAGGACACCTTAGATTCTGTCTAATTTGGAGCGATTTTTTTTCCCATTTCAAACTATGATATTCTCTAATAATCAATCTCTTTCTATTTATAGGTCAGTCTCCCTTATATTGATGAGAAAAAGTCTCTAGGCTCAACATCTAATTGAGAGCTTGAGGAGGTGGCACAAAAGCAGGGAAAAAGAGGGCAAATCATGTAAAAGTCTGAAGAAAGAAACTTCCAAGCAAAAAATAGTGTTGTAGATACCAGAGGTGGCAGCAGAGGGCTCAGGTGGGTCTCCAGATGGAACTGAAGACATAGGACCTCAAAGTCCAGCTTTGCAAATGCACCTTTTTAGCCTTTCTAGCATCCAATCAATTCAGCCTCATCCTGGGCTTAAATGAGATCAACAACGTTTCTGCTATTCAGAATTCTCATTACAAGAGTCTCCAAATGACTTGTACTATCCTGTAATTGTTCTCCCCCCCTCAAACAATTCACCATCTTCTCTTTTAACTGGCTATTATGTGTTTCTCTTTTAACTTTATAGATCTTGTTCATTTATTCCACACATATTTGCCGGTCTATGATGTGAGACTCTGTTGTAAGTGCTGAGCATTCAGAGATAAACACAATCAACTCAAGTATTAAATTGATTAAATTGAGAGCTTGAGGAGGTGGCACATAAGCAGGGAAAAAGAGAGCAAATCATGTAAAAGTCTGAAGAAAGAAACTTCCAAGCAAAAAATATAAAGTGCCAAGAGCACAAGATTAAAAAAAACCAAGCAACCAAACAAAAAAATTCCAATATTTTTGGAGAGGAGGCAAAAAGCCAGGACTAGAATAAAGTGAATAAAGTATGAAGTGAGGTTGCAAACTCAAGGGTCCTTTTAGCCATGACCAAGGGGCTGGAGTTCATGCTAAATGAGTAGAAAGCTGCCTTTGGAGGGTTTGGAGCAGGGAAGAAAAAGCAACAAGACTTTTTTATGTTTTTAAAAGACCATCCTGGCAGCTGTGTGGAGGACTGACAGCAAGGGAATAAGAATGGAAATACCCGTAGAAAAACATTTTTTCAGAAACAAGATGGTGACTTGAACTGATCTGAAAGCAGCAAAAATGATATATACTCTTTAAAAAAATGTCCTTCAGGCTCTGTCAGCTTCCTTCCCAGAAACCCTTCCCACATCCATTCCTTGCTAATAGTGCATCAGTGTTAACTGAGGCATCAGCCAGCCCCAAGTGAAGAATCAAGATCAGCCCATGCCCCTTGGTTAGACATTTACCTCCCTGGCATCCCACACACCCCAGTATGTCCAGCTTGTCCAAAGAGACTTCAGAGACTGTCATCTGGAGACACTCCTGCAGACACTTTCTCCTTACCATGGTAGAAGGAAAAACATTCTGTCTAGCATTCCTCTAAGCCAAAAACTTGATCAATATGGAAAAGGGAGAAAAGTGGGAAAGGCAAACATTTCCCAAAGTGTGCTCTCGGACAAGTACATTTAAGAGGCATTGCAGCAAGCAGAGTGCTGCAGGTTTGTTTTCGGAGTTTTTCAAATATCACGGTGATTTATGGATGTTCAAAAGAGAGCTGAAGTGCCTAGATTTTTCCAAACTTATATGACCATAGAACTCCCACTTGGGAAATAATAATTCTGGTTAATAGAACTACTCTTCTTCACAACACCATTATGGTAATACTGGACAAAGGAGTAAAATTTTATAGAATCAAATAATATTCTTCGCAATCAAGGGACATCAGTGATGTGCTTAGAAAGTCCATAGCTGGATGCAAACATCCAAAAATATAAATGTTAAAACCTTCTATGATGAAAACAGATCAACTACCTGGGAGAATTTACCAAAGAAAGCGTTTGATGTTAAGATTTGGAGTCTCGAAATCTTATTCATTCTCAAGAATTAGAAGACTTGTTTAAATAAAAGTTCCTGGAAAGATACAGTTAGAAAATTGCTTCCTGTATTTCTCCTTTTATTATTAATTAAACTCATTATGAACTTGAGTTATTATGGAAGCTGCTACTCTCCACTTCCTCCTCTTCCTCCAAAGGTAGGCAAGCAGGAAGGAAGGAAATGAAGGGAGGGAGCGATGGAGTGGAGAAGGAGGGAGGAAACAGGTACGTCTTCTTAACAAATAGTTCTGTTTGGTGGTATAAAAAGGCATTTGATTTAAATTAAGAATCTGAAACTACATTAGAAATTCTACCATGACAGTATCCAGACAAGGACAGACAAGATTTCTAACTACAATTCAATGACTCTGGTAATAAAAATAGCATGCTGCAAAATTTTATCTCATCATAAAAAAGGATTAATATGGCTTATTACTAAATGTCAAAATAGGTTTTCATTATATAGTCTAATTTAATTTCTCAACCACAAGATATTGGCCAAAAAGATTGATTTACACTTAGCTGCTCAGCTTAGATTTTCTTTGCTGGAATTTCTGACAATAGACTTTATGCTTTACTGGTTTGCCTGTGTAAGGAAACTCAACTAAGAATATTCTCTTAAAACTTTACTATTTAAAGTGTGATCCATAGCTTAGCAGCTTTGGTGTCACCTGGGAACTTGTTAGAAATGCCGAATCTCATTCTTATAGTATTATAATTGTTCAAGGTCCACTTATGAGTGAGAACATATGGTACTCTGTTCTTTGTTTCTGTGATAAATCACTGAATATGATCCACTCCAAATCCATCCAAGTTGCTGCGAAGTTCATATGTTTGTCTTTCTTTATGGCTGCACAATATTCCATCATGTATATGCACCACATTTTTTTTTTGTCCAGTCCAGCTTTGATGGGCAACATGGTTAGTTCCACTCTTTTGTTATTATGAATAGAGTTGCAACAAACATATGTGTGCATGTATCTTTTTTGTAGAATGATTTGAGTTCCTCCGGGAATACTCCCAATAGGGGAATTGCTGGATCATAGGGGAGGTCAATTTCTAGTTCTTTCAGAAATCGCCACACTGTCTTCCGGAGATGTTGCACTAGTTTGCATTCCCACCAGCAGTGTAGAAGCATTCCTTTTTCTCCGCATCCTCATCAGCATCTGTTGTTGTTTGTTTTATTAATGATGGCCATTCTTACTGGGGTTAGGTGGTATCTCAATGTGGTTTTGATTTGCATTTCTCTGATGATGAGTTAGACTGAGCACTTTTTCTCATGTTTCTGTTGGCTGCCCGTA
>CAUYQG010052995.1:0-13579 GCA_963574415.1 Tarsius wallacei
GCGCGCCTGCAGTTCCAGCTACTTGGAAGGCTGAGGCGGAAGGATCGCCGGAGCCCAGCAGGTCGAGGCTGCGGTGGCCGGGAGCGGCCACTGCACTCCAGTGTGGGCGACAGAGTGAGACTCCAACTCAAAAAAAAAAAAAAAAATTAAAATAAAAATAAATTATGTTTTTTGGGGGTCCTCCCTCATAGTTTATATATAGTAAAGTGCATTAAATTTAAGTGTACAGTTTGACGGATTTCATAATACACACACGTAACCATCACCCAGTTCAAGATAGAGAGCATGTCCAACACCCCAGACCTCCCCATCGGTACCCCTCAGAGGTAACTCCTTTTCCCCATCTATTCTTCCCAGAGGTAACCCCTATTCCGAAGGCCATTCTTTTCTCCCTGCGTCTCTGAATCTCACGCAGACTGTTGTTCTCGCATTCCAGGTCTTCAGACCCAACTGCTGGTAGAAGTGACAGGGCTGGGTTCCAGAGGCAACCCTGGGAATCTTCGGCCGCATTTCTCCCACGTCATCCTTCGAGGAGTCCCGGAGGGCGCCGAACTGGGTCGAGTGCCCTTGGAACCCATAGGATCCCCGGAGCGGGGTCTCCTCGCGGCCTCGCTGCCGCCCACGCTGCTGTCCACCCCTGGACCTTTCTCTCTGGAGCTGACTGGCGAGGATGGGGGGGGCCGGAGTCTGCGCAGGGCTGCCCCTCAGCCTAGCACTGTGGTCCCCGTCCTTTTGGAGGTGAGATGCAAGGGGAAGGTGTGACCGGGGCTGGAGAGAGCTGGAGCGGCCCTTTCCCTGACGGGCTCTTCTCTGCAGCTCAGTGGCCCCCCGGGTTTCTTGGCCCCGGGCAGCAAGGTCCCGCTCAGCCTCCGCATCGCCAGCTTCTCGAGCCCTCAGGATGTTGACCTTAGGACATCCGTCAACCCCAGCTTCGTTCTCACTTCCAACCTCTCCAGGTCAGGCCTCGGAACCCTCCAGCTCCCTCTGGCCGCACCTTTCGGTTCCGGGATTGAGAATCCGGTCCATGCTCCGGCCCAAGCCTGGCCGCTGGCCCCTTCCAATTGGTTCTCAGAATCCTCGCTCCCCTCTGCCGTTGGCTCCGCCCCCTGGCTCAGGGCTACCGACAGCCCGGGACTTCAGCCCGACTTCTGTATCCACTTTTCAGGGCTCGCCTGGGACTGAATGAATCCGCCTGGGGCCGCCTATGGCTAGAGGTCCCAGACTCAGCGTCCCCGGACTCCGTGGTGATGGTGACTGTGACTGTGGTGGGGCGAAAAGCCCGCCCAGTGTCCCCAACGCATGCTTTCCTCAGGCTCCTGGTGCTGGCTCCGTCTCCCCAGGTGAGGCGCCTCCACTTTCCAACGCAGGGTAGGCGGGGCAGGGGAGGGAGGTGTAGGCTTCTTTTGGGTACGACTCTAGCACACCTTAACCTTCTCTCCCCTTTCCCCCAGGACCAGGTCGCTGCCCCTACCCACTCGTCGGGCCCTGTCTTCACCACAGCCACCTCGGTCTCTTGCCCCTTCACTTTGGTGACTCAAGGCAGAGCTGGGGGAGGGACAGCAGGCAGCTTCTGGTGGGGCACAGTTGGAGGGGTGCTGCTTCTGCTAGGCCTGGCCTCCTGGTGACACCACAGCCTCTAGAGGGATGGGTATCCAGCGCTATTTTCAATCTGCTCCATTGGTACGAAGGTCACATAGACTGGGCACGGTGGCCCACGCATGTAATCCCAGCACCTTGGGAGGCCAAGGCGAGAGGATTGCCTGAGTTCAGGAGTTCAAGACCAGCCTGGGCAATACAGCAAAACCTCGCCTCTACAATAAATTAAACAAGCAAACAAGCGAAAATGGGCATGGTGGCACTCACCTGTAGGCCCAGCTACAGGAAGGCTGAGGTGGAAGAATTGCCTGAGCCCAGCAGGTTGAGGCTGCAGTAGCTGTGATCATGCCACAGCACTCCAGCCTGGGTGACAGTGAGACTCCAAGTCAAAAAAAAAAAAAAAAAGGTCACATAAGCCTTGGGATCATCTCTCTCCCACCGGGAATGGAGGTTTTCCTTCTCATGCATTCACCCTTCTCTTTCTTAAAAATTGAGAGATTGAGATAAAGGACAGTGCATTTTCCCACAATGTGCTTTCTCTAACCTTTGTGGGAAACAAACCAACGGCATTTTTTGAGAAAGTTCCTTTTTATTTCTCTGTGACATCTTTATCCCAATAACTGTTCATTCTCTCCCAGGCTCAGGTAGAGAGGAAGATATTTGAGGAGGAGATTGGGAGTAGAGTGGAAGGGTACCAGGAAGTGTTATTTACAGAATTGTTTTTATTTATTCTGGAGCAGCCGTTTTATTTTTTTATTAAAGGCTAAAGGACAATTTCAATAAACATGTCTTCTCCCCAGAGGGATTTCAAAGGAAGATCATTTTTGCACATCATGTAGGGGAGACTGAGGGCATGAGACACCAAGAAGATGAAAAGGAAGTTTTCAGGCACAGAAGAGAAACTTTACACCAAGATGTCTGAACTTCATTGACTCACTATCTAGTCATTTTGCTGCTGAGTTAAGCAGAATAGGCTGGGCGCAGTGGCTCACACCTATAATCCCAGCAATTTTGGAGGCTGAGGTGAGAGGATTGCCTGAGCCCACGGGTTCGAGACCAGCCTGGGCAACTTGGCGAGACCTCATCTCTACAATAAAAAAAAAAATTAGCCGGGCATGGTGGCGCATGCCTGTAGTTCCGCCTGTAGTTCCAGCTACTTGGAAGGATGAGGCAGAAGGATTGCCTGAGCCCAGCCGGTCGAGGCTGCGGTGGCTGAGAGGGTGCCACTGCTCTCCAGCCTGGGTGACAGAGTGAGACTCCAACTCAAAAAAAAAAAAGAAGCAGAATAAGGAGACTGGGGCTTCTGACTCAGTCTCCTCCACCAGTCTGAGGGGAGTGAGAAGAGGGTTTAGACACGGGTAGGGCCCCTTCGCCCCTTGGTGCAACCGGGCTGGGCCATCTCGCCCTTTGTCTGGGTGACTCCTGTCTGCTGCCTTGGCAACTCCTGGAAAAGAGGAGAGAAACAGACTGGGCATCTGGGCTCCTCCCTACCTTGTGGGGTGGGGCTCTTTCCCTCCCCCTCACCCCTATAGTTTACCTGTTGCTGCCACAAATTCTGCTTCCTTGACCTTTCTTTCCAGTCCTGAGTAGTGTGGGAACCAGCCTTATTGAATGGACTTGGGGAGAACTGGGGGAAAATTCACTGTTTTCTGATAAACCAGTGCTGACCCCAACAACTCCCCTCTCTAGTCCCACTTCCCACAAGTCTAAACTGAAAACAATAAACTCACCTTCTCCTGAATCAGATTCTGCAAACAGATGTTCACCTTTTGGATCTGGGCTAACTGGGGGCCACAAGACTCTGAGTGCAAATCTGTTAGAAAATTCTAAAGGAAGAGTTGGAGGCTGACAACGTGGTGAAAACCTGAGGTCCATCTGCCACTCTTTTCCTGTCACCACAGGCCGTCCCTCTCTATCCAAATCCCCTCATCTCAATACTCTTCCAAGCAGGTAGAAAAATCCAGTTCTTTCCACCTCCATCTCTTTAACACATCACTCCCTCTTTTCCCTCAAATAGCACAATACTTCCATTCCCTATTCGTTATGGATCCTTCCTGTCCATCCCTGCCCCATTGGAATAATCCAGGCCACGCCCCCATCTCCATGGAGTGATCCAAATCCCTCTGAATGGAATGCAGACCAGCCTCTTCCAGTCCCAACAATGAACACCATCCTAACGCTTGGTGGCATCCTGTCATTATGATGCGCCTCCAATTCATGATCCCTGTCCATTAACTCTTCCCTATCCAGTCTGGTCTCAGGCTTTGTCCACACATTCCCTGGTCCTCTCTCCCCGAATCCCTAGTTCACACAGAGGAGCAGCCCCATACCTCACCAAGGGCCCCCAGGTGCAGCTGCTGTCGCTGTGCCTCCCTCAGTCGGTCTTCAAACCAGGCTTGGCCATGCTCTAGCAGCTCCAGTCCCTGCCACAGGGCATCCTGTTCTCTCTCCAGAGCCTGCATTCTCTGCAGCTGGAAAAGGCAAGAAGCAGAGGCTGACTCTTGTGCCACAGCAGGGCTCTGGCCCATGGCCCATTCTCTCCACCCCTGGCTGGGTTAGTTGTCTGGTCACTGAGTGTGAGTCCAAACTGCATTTAGGACCTGGAGGGCAAGGGGAAGCTAGTGGGAACACTCATGGGCCCTCAAGTTGAGTGGAAATATAAAGTACAGATCTAGGGAGAGAATCTTCCCCTGGGATCCCTTGTTGGGCTAATACTTACCCAGAGAAAGAAGCTCTGGGCCCCTGGGTCTTGGCGGCTTGTCCCCAGTGGCAGCAGCAGAACTGTGTAGGGAGCCTGCACAAGGGGCAGCCCACCAGGACCCCGGCTCCCCATGGCTCTGAGGTAGGAAGGGTGGAGCCACTCCCACTGGTATAGCCTGGGCTGGCCCCTCCCCCTCCATCCCTGCCTTGCACCCATCCTGCCTCATCTTTCATCCTCTGGGCCTCTTGTTGCTATTTCTGTTGGAGGATGGGGTGTTCCTGCTGGAGGGGAGAGACCATCTCTCTTGGGCCCCCTCTGTCTTTTCTCTGATCTGTTTTTGTAAGGCCTCTCTGGTTTGTTCTCATGAATTCCCCTTAGTAGAATCCAAGGGTCTCCCTACAGCAGTGACACTATTTTTAATGAGGCAGGGCAGGTTCCTCTGTGGACTCCTGCTTGGTATTTCAGCTCTTTCCTATTCTCTTGTTTTGGTTGGCTTAAGGAAACAATACCTTTTTTCAAAATAAACTTTATTCCCAATATGAAACAGAATTTCTAGGGAAACTGAGAACTTTGGATCTGAAGGAGATAAGGACACAGAGGGCATGGCAGCCCACCAGGGTCTTGGGAAGTTGGGGAGGGTAGAGGAAGGACTCTTCAGAGGACGGTGGTGGCAGCAGGCAGTACTTCCTCACTCATGAAAATGTTCAAGTCCAGGTTAGGATCTTCCAAGTCCAGTTTCAGAAACTTATCCACTAATGCCTGGCAACTAAAGGGCAGAGAAAACCATGAGATTTTTGGGAGAATAAATAACAAGTCCCTGAGCAGAGGGAAGAGGCTGTGGCACAGAAAGCTCAGGACCTTGAAGATTTAGGGATTTCAGGAAGAAATAGTAGGTCTTTGAAGGGCAAAGTTCTGGAAGAAGGCTGGCTGAGTTCCTGTGAAGGGGGAAAGAGCCGCAGGAGCAGAGGCTGGAGAGAAAGGACACTGGGGCCACACACTCACTTTTCCATTTGGTTCTCCTTCAGCAACTCCTTGACAGGCCTGATGGGTTTTCCACCACGGACTAAGTCTGAGACCTGGAACAAGAAAGGAGGTGGAAGAGTTGGGGGAGTTGGAAAAGAGAAGAGGAAACAAAGATCAGAAATCCTTTGGGCCCAGAAACCCAGGTCCCCAAAAGGAGTAAGGGCAATGGAAGGGAGCCTTGAGGTGGAGGTAGTTGCACATTCAGATACCATCACCTCCTTGCCACGAGCAATGAGTGTGTCAGGAAGCCCAGCCTGAGCAGCTGTGTGGGAGGCATGGCTGGCCTTGGCAACACCTTCGCAAACCTGATAGAAGAAGACAAGATCGTTCCCATCCTCACAGGTCTCCATGGTCTTAAAAGAGAATAAAAGAGTCATCAATCACCTGCTTCCTACCCTGAAACCCTGGGCCAGTTCCTGTGGGGAGTGAGAAGAAGGAAGGGATGTGGTCTCTGTGCTCAGGGAGTCCCTGTTCTGATAGAAGAGCTAAGCCCCACCTCTTGGAAATGCTCAGCCTAGGGGACCTGAGGGGCTAGATTAGTTTCCTCACCAAATACTGCACCAGGGGTCCTTGTGGCAGCAGCTGTAGCTGAACAAGGCTCAGAAAGTTGGTGGCCACAAAGATGTGGGGGCATGTTGGTCCAAGCTCCAGCCAATATCGGAGCACAGCTGCCAGAAGTGCAAGCCCATCTGCCTACACAGGGGACAGGGGTGAGGGTGTAGAGCCATGGGGACCCCATGTGCCCCTCTGCACCTGTCCTGGCTTTCCCTGTCTCGTGTTCTGTTTCTTCTCTGCCCATACATCCCTATTCTTTTCAAGAGGCCCAACCTCACCCTCATGCTCCTTCGTCTTTCTCCATTTTCCCCTCCTTAGTTTCTAATCAGCTTCTCCCCTCACCGTGTTGGTTCCCTTTCCGAATTCATCAATGAGGACCAGAGACTGTGCAGTGGCATTGTTCACCGCTTTCGCCACCTGCTGGGCATGAGGTGGACAAGAAAAAGTTCTGTTAGATTCAAGGCCTGTATTGCACTGATCACAGTCAGCCTGTGAATAAAGCTGTATATGTACCCATTCTACTGCACTGTAAGTTCTTTAATGGTGAGGTACATGTTTTGTTTATTCTCTCATTGAAAATAGTGCCTTGCAGCCGGGCTCGGTGGCTCAGCCTGTAATCCCGCGCCTTTGGGAGGCTGAGGTGAGTAGATTGCCTGAGCTCGCGGGTTGGAGACCCGCCTGGGCAAGCAAGACCTCATCTCTACAATAAATCAAATCAAAAAATTAGCCGGGCGTGGTAGCGCGCGCCTGTAGTTCCAGCTACTTGGAAGGCTGAGGCGGAAGGATCGCCGGAGCCCAGCAGGTCGAGGCTTCGGTGGCCGGGAGTGGCCACTGCACTCCAGTCTGGGCGACAGAGTGAGACTCCAACTCAAAAAAAAAAAAAAGAAAGAAAAGAAAATAGTGCCTTGCATGAACCAAGGGTTCAAGAAATGTTTGTGGTATTGATTATTCCAAACTCTGACCTGGGTATTCCCCATTCCGAGGATAGAGGGCATACAGCAAAGGTAATGCTTTCCTGTCCTGAATATTTTTCCCATATCCTTTCCCATCCTTTCCCATATCCCTTTCTCAATCCCACCTCCCTTTGCTCCCTTTGACCTGGTTGAGGTCAATCATGAAGGTGGAGAGGCCAAGGGAGATGGATTCGCAGCTATGAATTCGGGTGAAGATGGCATCTACTGCTCCAACTTCGGCCTCTTCTGCTGGCACAAAGCTGCCTACCAGGGCCATGAATGTGATCAAGCCTACCTGAATAGGGAAGGAGTCAGAGCCTGAAGCCTGGTGCTATGTGGGCTGAGATAAAAGTGATGCTCAACTGAGGGTATGAATGACAGATCAAAGATGAACACAGTGAAACAGGAGAAAAAAGGTAATAGAACACATTGTCCCTCTCCTTTCCCAATCCTGATCATAGCCCCTTGGGCTCATTTAGTATTAGTAAAGAGGCACAGGGGAGTGGGCAGAGGCTACTTGGGAATGGCATGTACCTATTCAGAGGTGGGTGAAGGAATTTGGGCCATGGAAAGGTCCATTAGATCACAGCTTTCCCTTAGTGGAGAATGAGAACATGTGAGGTGGAAGAACAGGGGTCTAGGTGATCGTCTTTTCGTGAAAGGTGGGGTCAGAACACAGGGGAGAAGAGCTATAGGCCCCTGAGTTGACAGGCAGGTGGAGGGGGAGAAGATAGAGAACATGCTAGAGGCCTGGGCTGTAGGGCCTCTCACCTGTTTGAGGTATATACTCTTGCCTGAGGAGTTGGGTCCGGTGATGACTTTGACCCTCCCTTTGTCCCCACTGCATTCTGCAGAGTTGGGCACAAAGGTTCGGGCACAGAGTTCCATCAGAGGATGTCTGCAGTGAGTGAAGAAGTACCTCATATGGCTTGTGGATCTAGATCGATGAACCCCCAGAAGATGGGGCCTTTAGGCCCCTTTTGTCTATGCCTCCACCTCTCTACATTCTCACCTGCCATTCTGGATTCGTACCCCAAGGAGCTGGGAGGAGTAACGAGGCCTTGAGTAGCCATAGTCCCGGGCAGCACTAGCAAGAGCCAGCAGGACATCCAGACGGGAGGCAAGGTCTAATACTCGGGTCAAGACAGCTGCCCGCGCCAGCACCTGGCACTGCAGCTGGAACATCAGCAGAGTCTCCTGGTCTGGAGATGGGTGAAGGAAGGAGCTGGAGGTCAGCTCCAGGGAAAAGTGAAGGAGAGACAGAGGCCCAGAGAGGGACCTGGAAACAATAGTGCAGACACAATCAGACCCCCCCGCCACAGACATTCAGAGGAAAAGATGTAGACAGAGTCAGAGTGTGAGAGAGCTAGCAGGAAAAGAAGGGGCCTGTTGGAAGCATAACCAAGCTGCTTACTTCCCTCCAGCCTCTGGTTTCTTCTTACCCCGGATCTCGCAATGCAGGTCTCCCAGCAATGCATCCAGTTCCTTGGTTTGAGCACTACGATAGTGCAACTTCTCCTCTGAGAGAAACTGGGTACAAAGGTTCAAAGTCATTGGCTTTGCATCTCTTGTTTCTCTTCTCTTCTCCCATCTTTCTAACCCCACCTTGAGCTCCCCACCCTGACTTTTCTCTCCTTTGTTTCAGAGCTGGTAAAGCTCAGAGTGAAACTATAGAGGAGAGATCCCATATTGGGTAGTGTTGATGGGGTAAGACTCTCTCAGCTGCCGATTCATTTTCCTTAACACTCCCTACAGAGGTTGAAGGTCTTACCATGAAGTCCAGTCCTTCAATCTCAAAGTCACTGGCCTCTACCATGAAAGGTAGGCGGGGAATAGAAAGAAGGAAGCCGATCTGGGAAGAGTAAAGAGGAAATGTTCTACTCTATTACTAAGAGACCTACTGGGTACCTTCTCTCCCTAGAGGAAGCCCAGTGATCCCTGTATCCCCACAAAAAGTTGTTCATGTTCTTCAGGCTCTCCAACACATTTTCTTATCTATCATATCCTTCATAAGCCTAGTATCGCCCCTAAAAGACCCATGGAGGCTACACTCACCCTCCTGTCCTTACCAGAGGGATGTAGATGACACTGCATGAAGGAATACGAGAGTCTAGATTCTCCAGCTCCTTCCGGGCAACCTCAGTGAGGAAATTGGGAAGTCCCATCAGCCTTCGCTTTTCTAGGAGGGTGGAAGACACACAGCTATTAAAAGCGAGGTTTCAGGCTGGGCGCAGTGGCTCACGCCTATAATCTTAGCATTTTGGGAGGCCAAGGTGAGAGGATTGCCTGAGCCCATGGGTTCGAAATCAGCCTGGGCAACTTGGCGAGATCTCATCTCTACAATAAATCAAAAAATTAGCCAGGTGGGGCATGCCTGTAGTTCCAGCTACTGGGAAGGCTGAGGAGGAAGGATCACTTGAGCCCAGTAGGTCAAGGCTGCAGTGGCCATGAGCATGCTACTACACTCCAGCCTGAGCGACAAAGTGAGACTGCAACCCAAAAAAAGTGAGGTTTCTGCCCTGGTTGCTATGATGATTCCCAGCTATGGTGACCGCCTGCCAAGGATGGTACTCCATCACTGCACAGGCTTGTTCCAGGGCTCCCAGGTCCATCCACACACCCAACACTCACTCTCATCAATTTCAGGATCTATGTTGGGAAGAACTGTGAAGCGATTTTCAGCAAGACTGCCCTCAAAGTCCACCTAAGGAGATAAGAAATCCAATTTCTAAGCACCCAGCACCCTCTCTCTGTCTTGTTCCTCAGCTCTCCTTGGGCCCCAATTCTCCCTGTAGTCCTGCTTTAACCCTACCTTCTGGGCACTTCCCTAAAGTTCTGCCACCTCTTCTCACCATTCCATTTTTTTAGCCATCCAACTGATCTTAACATCTTCCAAGCTTTGCCATCTTCCACACCAGATCCCCCAGATCCTAGTCCCTCTCCATTCTCCAGTCCCATCCTTCTCCCTGACCTCTCTAGATGGACTGCCTCTTTCCTTTCACTCACCACTTTCCCAATGAGGCTGGCAATGTGATGCAGGTCATCAGAGAACTCTTGGGCAATGTCTTGAAAGAGCTGGATGGACTGGGGCAGGGAGCGACAGGCATCTCTCAGGCCCAGGGCACTGTACACAGTCTGTGGGAGAAACACACCAAGGAGGGTGGTCCATATTCAGTCCAGGCTAAGGTGAGGGAATAAAGGACAGACTCAGAAGAACAAAGACCAACAGAGAAAATAACAACAGAGAGAAGATATCAAAGGTAAAAAGAAACAGAAAATGGCATCTATAAAACTCTGTGCTAGGTACTATACTAAACACTGAGGCTACAAAGGCAGCTGAGATATGGTCCCTGTCCCAAACGAGCTCATAGTTTTATAAGGAAGACAGAAAAACATCCAGAAGATTTAAAAATATGGTGGTAGGTGCTTTGATAGAGGTTTGTGGAGTTTGTACAGAGGAGGAAGAAAGAGAAATATGTCTATGATGAAAGATAGGAAATAAGTAAATGAGAAGAAGGGGTAATGATGGCATTGGGGTAAGAAGGAGCAGGGAGAGAGAAAGGGTTGGAGACGTTGAGAGTTAAATCCCCCAGGGTGAGGGTCAGTGACCTGAAGCAGCTGATCAAACCAGGGATTAGAATGAGTGGACAGACCCAATCCCTCAGACATTTGCGGAGCTTTACTTGAGGTAGAGTATATATTAATAATATCAATTAAAGTGTTTAACATCTAGCCATGATGGAAGCAAACAGCAAAAACAATAGCTAATCAGAAAACAGACTGACGAAGTTATAAAACTGACTAAAATTAATAAGGAGTTTCAGCGAATAAGATTAATATGGGCTAAGACAGTTTAAGATGTCTTTACAGAGAAAAGGAAATTAGCCGGATCTTGAATAAGGCTATTCAAAAGGAAGGCAGACAGGCATTGTGTATTAGGGCAAGGGCATGGGCAGATGAGTAGAGGTAGGAATAAGAGCAAATATTTGCTGACTGCTTACTACATGTCCGGCAATGTTCTAACCTTTAACATATGCTAATTTCATTCACTCTTCAAAATTCTCCTATGAGGTAGGTACTAGCAGTATCTCCACCTTATAGAGAGCAACCTGAAGCACAGAGAGATGATGTAATTTCCTCAGGTTCTCATAGCGAGTAAGTGGAAGAGCTGGGATTTGAACTCAGGTGTCTGACTTTTAACTACCGTGCTCTATATATATGTGCAGGGACACAGTAGATATCCTAGGCAGAGTGCTTACATGCAGAGCCTGGCCTGGCTGAAGCCAAAGATAAATGTTAAAAAGCAGTGGGAGCCGGGCTCGGTGGCTCAGCCTGTAATCCCGCGCTTTGGGAGGCCGAGGTGAGTGGACGTCTGAGCCCGTGGGTTCGAGACCTGCCTGGGCAACTTGGCGAGACCTCATCTCTACAATAAATTAAAAAAAAAAATTAGCTGGGCGTGGTAGCGCGCACCTGTAGTTCCAGCTACTTAGAAGGCTGAGGCGGAAGGATCGCCGGAGCCCAGCAGGTCCAGGCTGCGGTGGCCGAGAGCGGCCACTGCACTCTAGTCTGGGCGATAGAGTGAGACTCCAACTAAAAAAAAAAAAAAAAGCAGTGGGGAGAAACAAATAGTAACACATATCTGTTCATATGTTTAAAAACTGAAACTACCTAGCCGGACGTGGTAGCGCGCGCCTGTAGTTCCAGCTACTTGGAAGGCTGAGGCAGAAGGATCGCTGGAGCCCAGCAGGTTGAGGCTGCGGTGGCCGGGAGCGTGCCACTGCACTCCAGTCTGGGCGACAGAGTGAGATTCCAACTCAAAAAAACAAAACAAAACTGAAACTACCTATGTGTTAGGTATACATATTGCAGATAATGAGAACTAGGCTTCTCACTGTCAGAGAAGAAATTACAAATGAAGAAAGTAAGAAGTCTACAGTGAATTCTGTCATACTGGATTGGAACCAGAAGTATCATTATTATGAACTCATGAGGTTTTTTTGTGTGGTTGGGTTTTTTTTTTTTTTTTTTTGAGTCAGAGTCTCACTCTGTCGCTCAGGCTGGAATGCAGTGGCACACTACTCATGGCCACCGCAGCCTCGACTTGCTGAGTTCAGGCAATCCTTCTGCCTCAGCCTTCCAAGTAGCTGAAACAACAAGTATATGCCACCACACCCACCTAATTTTTTTTTATTTATTGTAGAGATGAGGTCTCACCAAGTTGCCCAGGCTGGTCTCAAATCCGTGAGCTCAGGCAATCCCCTCACCTCAGCCTCCCAAAGTGCTGGGATTACTACACCCGGCCTCATGAATTATTTAATATACAAATAGGTAGATACAGGAATATAGATGAGTTAGTAGTATATATACATATATGTCCTAGCTCTGTCTGTGGTAAGGGCCTAGAAGTGTCAGATACACTAGTAGCAATAACTATAACTAGTATTCAGATCTTGGTTTCTTTTTTTTTTTTTTTTCTTTTTGAGTTGGAGTCTCACTCTGTCGCCCAGACTGGAGTGCAGTGACCGCTCCCGGCCACCGCAGCCTCAACCTGCTGGGATCCAGCGATCCTTCTGCCTCAGCCTTCCAAGTAGCTGGAACTACAGGCACGCGCTACCACACCCGGCTAATTTTTTGATTTATTGTAGAGGTGAGGTCTCACCAAGTTGCCCGGGCGGGTCTTGAACCCTTGGGCTCTGGCAATCCACTCACCTCAGCCTCCCAAGGTGCGGGATTACAGGCTGAGCCACCGAGCCTGGCAGATCTTGGTTTCTAATACCATTCTCCAAAAAGTAACTGGGCTCCCTGGAGAAACTAATTTCAGGGCGGAAGCAAGGAAAATACAAGACAAGGATGGAGTTTTAAAAAGCTAAGAAGTATACACACACAAAGGATTGGGGGGCCATGTCAAAAGGGCATATCAAAAATCAACCTGAGCCAGGCATGGTGGTACATACCTGTAGTCCCAGCTACTCGGAAGGGTGAGGTGGGAGGATAAATCAAACCCAGGAATTCAAGACCAGCTTGGGCAACATAAGACAACTCAATCTCTTAAAAAAAAAAAAAAAAAAAAAGCCAACCTGAAAGAACTCCCAGTGAAAGCTAGAAAAATTTGAGCAAAAATAAAAATGACAGAGCCAGGAAAGGTAGCTCACATCTGTAAATTTCTTTTCTTTTCTTTTTTTTTTTTTTTTTTTTAGCCAGAGTTTAACTCTGTCACCCAGGATGGATTGCACTGGCATGCTCATGGCCACCGCAGCCCTGACCTGCTGGGCTCAGGCGGTCCTTCTGCCTCAGCCTTCCAAGTAGCTGAAACCACAGGTAGGCAACATTACACCCAGCTAATTTTTAGAAGTTTATTGCAGTTTTCAATATTTCTGTATGTATTTTATCACTGAGCAACCAAATAGATAGACAACAGGAAGTTTTTTTTTACAGAAATTTCTGGCTAACAAATGAAGAAAGAAGGCCATTAGAGGACAAGTGACTTGCTCAAAGTCATACTGCTAGTAAGAAGTATAGCTGAGTCTCAAAATCAGATCTTTAGACTGCTAGAACAGTGCTCTGTAGAGCATACTACAACATTCAGTTACCTTCTTTGTGCCCTGTCCAGCTGAAGCAATGGAGAGTGTGGGTAAACTACCCCAATTACTGAGAGATGACCTCAAAGATTATCCTAAATTAACTTCTAAAAGATACACATTGCAGGGCATGTGAGGTGAGGAAAGGACTGTGTACCTGTAGGGTAGCAAAG
>CAUYQG010053001.1:0-12677 GCA_963574415.1 Tarsius wallacei
GCCTCCCAAGGCGCGGGATTACAGGCTGAGCCACTAAGCTCGGCTCACATCTGATATTTTAAAGAATCCTTTGTATTTACTTCAGGCAGTGAAAAACAGACTTCTGATTTTTTAGTTCAGAATACAAACAAAGTGTCATTCTTTGTGAATAGGCAATGCATAAAATTCTGAATAGAGTTCTACTCATTAGAAAATTAAAGAAGGTTGGAACAGTTAGCAATTAAGGATCACTGTACATCATAGGTTGACTGTAGCACCATAAAATGAAAGGAATACCAAGGAATTTATCTTTCATTTTCCTATAAAATATATAATAAATACTGTAACTAAACTCTTTGTACCATTCCCCTAGGTCACAGTGAGATATCACAAATATCAAAAGAATTTGCTGATGAATTTATAGGGATTTTCAAAAATTTCTCTCATATTGTTTTCAATGGAAAAATATATCCCAATTACACCTCCAGCCTTGTATCTATGTTATATGGTATATATTTTAATATATCTTGAATATATATAATGTAATAAAAATTAACAGAGAATTTTCAAGTTTCATCAGTCTTGTCAATAAAACTATTTTTAGGCCATGCTCACTAAACTCTGGTGTGGCCATGTGCTCTTTGAGCTATGGTCGCCGCCATGTTTCCTAAGCTGTAACTCCCTCTCCTACCTTGGAGAGGTGAATCTCCTCTCTCTCTCTCTCTCTCTCTCTCTCTCTCTCTCTTCTAAATAAACTATATTTTCTAATCTTAAAAAAAAAGATTTAATCATTACATACATGCCTAGTATTTGTCATAACGGATAATAAATGCTGGGTCTAGACCTATGCTTTCAAATTGTTTATTAACTAATAGTAGTGCCACATTATAAAGGTATATAACAGTGAAAGATGTAAACTAAAGATCTACTTAAAATGTCATCTTCAAACCCTCAGCCTTACATAGGTACGAAAATGCTTTAGATTAGCCTAAAAGTTGGCTAAAACCAAATGTGCTATCAAAGGATTAAAAAAAAAAAAAAAGCAAGTATCCAAGAGTGTTGTTCCTTGAAGCTCTCTAAAGTACCATATGCAACAGGCAATGAGTACAAGCAACTGTAAGGCTCTCCGGAACATAATCCACATGCATTTCAACAAGATGCCATATTATATTATTTTCCTCCCTAAAGACATAAAATATTACATAAGCATACAAAAACAGCACCTGCTTTCTGCTAGAATCCTACTTGCAATAAATTTGAACCTGACAGATGAAGACTAAGGACAAGTGTAAAGTCTCCAGAAAATATGAACCAACAGATGGGCTGTTTGCCAACCCTTCTGTCCCATGAACCTATTCTCTGACTGCTGAAGCCATCATCCTTTAAAAATGACGACTTATTAAGCATCTACCTGGAAATTAAAATTATGAGCATGCAAGTATTTATTAGTGTTCTAAATTTTGAGAAATCAATGACAACTTTTCAAATGCAAGTATGTATTATCATCATAATGGAGTTCTGTAGATATAAGGTGAGGGAGTATGATTTCTGCTGTTGGGAATGCGATCTTGGAAAGGTATAGTTGTTGAATACTCTTTTTATATAAGTATCACTGAATAACTCTGAAGCCCTAAATTTGTTTTCATAGTTCTATTTTTCTACTTGCAATTTATTTTCTTTTATATAATTAAAAATTCTGATATAGTGGTGGCCTGAAAAGACAGAACTGTACGGAATTTCTCAGATGGATAAATGCTGAAATATTTGTTGATCTTTTTCTTTTTAACATTTGTCCTTGTGATGATTCTAATAAATGTAGAATCAAGAAAGGGCAGTACATGCGGGTCTTTATTAAGAATGTCCAAAATGATGAGATATTCTGTATTGGCCACAGAAACACTGTAATCAATTTGCATCTCCAAGTTCATATTGAAAAAAAATGTCTTTCCTAATGTTACACGATGGAGTGTTGAATATGAACCTCTCTTGAAGAGGCATAACTATTTCCAGATGCAACATACATCTGGTTAGGAAATGAAATCTTTCTATGCACATTTATCAAGACCAAAGCCTTCTATCAACTGGCTCCTGTATTTTTCCAAGCTCATCTTTCCAAATGCTTGTTGTCTTCTACTTACCATCCAACAGAGAGAATGAGTGGTTACTGCGTGTGATTGACCAGGGCGTAGCCCATGATTGTTGGCAATTGTGTTTGTGATCATTTGTCTGCCTTCCTTTACTCTGGGGAATAAATGCAAGAGACTCGAATTAGTCTGAGAGCATTCTGCCTATATGTTTTAGACTACGGTTTTGCTTTCAATGAAACTAGTTTAGAAGTTCAATTTCTTGAAATTTTCACACTCTCCAATTCTAATATTTTCAGCTGTTTTAGAAGCACTTGACATCAGATCAGTATTAACCATTGTTGGGCTAAAGCAGAATAGACTGCATTAGTTTAGGTCTCTAAAAATTGAAATAACAATGATAATACTACCATTAAATGATTCTGCATAACTATACTATGCCAGACACTATACTGAGGTCATTATATTTCATTTTTTAGAATGCATCTGTGTGATAGACATTATTGCTTCTATTGTATGTATGAGGAAACTGAGGAATAACTGATTCAACAGAGCACCAAAAATTTAATCAAGGGTATGCTATTCCAAGGCAGAAATACCCAGAATCAATCTCAGGGCTTTCTTACATTAAACCCATGCTTTTAATTATTTTCTATGCTGCGACTCTCTACTTTTTAACCTTCACTATAAATATATTAGTATTTCATTTTCTTATGCTTATTTAAAAAGTTGTTAGTGTTGTTCTAACATTGTTTTAACACTTTAGCGAGTTTTTTAGTGTCTTAAAATTATATTTTATTTTTAATTGTATAAATTTTTTTATTTTTTATTCTTTTATAATGCTAGAACTCTACCATTTCATGATTACTGTGACTTATAAAATGTCTTAGATGATATATTTGATTTCTAGTTTCTTCTATATTTAATTATTTTTATGTTTCATGGTTCAATTAATTTAATTTCACTTCTTTTAGAATTACATTATCTTTCCTGGTGATTTGGACAACTAATGCTTATTTAATAATAAGCACATTAAATAAAGGACTTTATCAATACATCTCAATCATTACCTACTACACTCAAATAATCTAATATTGATCATTTTAGACTTATACTTTTTTTAACCAACTGTAACAATCATTTGTTGAATGTGTCACAGTTTTAAGTATTTCTTTACTTGGGGTTCTTTGATTACAATTATACAGCAATTAATTATTAACAACCATTTTCAAAATAAGAAAAATAGAAGTTATAAAATTTTAGTAACTCATTCAAGATAATTTAGCAAGTAAGGACTCAACCTGGAATTGAACCAAGATATAATTGACTATAAAGTTATGTTCTTTCCATATGGGACTGTCATACTGGTAACACAATAGAAAACTTGTTTTAAATGGATGAATTTTAAGCTTCAGACTAAAAAGGTGGAAAATCCCCTGAAGTTGTACGTCACTTCCTAAAAGTCCTTCTGATAGCTGATGTTACTTACATCTTCAATTTAGCCCTGAATATAAAGAAAATTATAATAAATATCATAAAATATCACAAAAAGCATCCAAAGAAGTTATAAAGCACACAATAATGCATCTCTTTTAGGTGATAACTCACCCTCAAAAAAAAGGCCCAAATTTAGTCTGTATTAGGAAAAGTGAGAGCTTCTTTGAAATTGATATCAGTGGTCCAAAGGCTAGCTAAGCCTGGCTGGCTAGCCTACTCTTCCCCTTGGTGTGTGAGACTTGGAGTCACTAAGAGATAACAAAGTAAAAGCCTTCAAAAATGCCCTGGATTTTACAAATGACAAGGAAAACTCAAGGCAGAGTGAAAAGTATTGAAAAAATTAATTTTATTTGACATCCTATGAAATAATACTATCCTGATGTTCTTGTTGATAATATTGTCCTGGGACTTATGAATAAAAATTAAATATAAAAATACTATTCAGTGGTTGCCCAGATAAACTTGACAGCAGTAGAAAAAATTAATTTTTTCTGCCCAAAATACATATTTAAATACTATTATTTACTATTATTTATCTGTCTGCCTAGAACTGTAACAGGTAATAAATCACCAGGAAAACATGATTGATCAATTAAAAACACATATGTCCACTATACAACTGTTAGCATGACTAAAAGCACAGACAACACCAATCCTAACAAGAATTAAGAGCAATAGAAACTCATTCATTGTTGATGGGAATGTAAAATGATAGAAGACAGCTTTTCTTTTTCTTTCTTTCTTTTTTTTTTAAAGCAGGATTTATTGAAAAGACAGAAAAACTCCCACAGTGGCAGGGGACCCGAAGGGTTGTCTCTTTCTTTCTTTTTTTTTTTCTTTTTTTTACAAAACTAAATATACTCTTAATATGTGATCCATAAATCATGCTCCTAGATGTCTACCCGAATCAGTTAAAAACTTAAGTGTACTTAAAAAAAAAAAAACCTGCACACAAATGTTTATAGCTGTAGTCATAATTGCCAAATTTGGAAGCAACCACAATTATCTTCAATATATAAACAAATAAATAAGCATTGGTGCATCTATACAGTGGAATACTATTTAGAGCTAAAATATATCTGAACTACAAGCCATGAAAAGACATTAAGGATTCTTAAGTGCATGTTACTATAGCATTAAACAAAGCAAAAAAAACAAAAAATGTCATCTTCCTAGAGTTTAACTTCTAGTAATGGGAGACAGACAATAAAAGGTTACATAGCTCAATAGAAGGGAAAAAAATCCTACGAATATAAATAAGGCATCGGATACAAAAAATGAAATTGGACTCTTTATACTATATACAAAATTTAACTCAAGATGGATAAAAAAACTAAACAAAAGTTCCATATACAGTCAAGCATCACTGAACAACAGGGATATATTCTAAGAAACGGATCATTAGGTGATCATTGTGCAAACACTGTAGAATGTACTTACCCAGATCTAGAGGGTATAGGCCATTACACACCTAGGCTATATGGTATATATGATTGCTCCAAGGCTACAAACCTGCACAGCATGTTACTGTACTGAATACTATAGGCTATTGTAGCACAATGATGAGTATTTGTGTATCTAAACTTAGAAAAGGTACAGTAAAAATACAGTATAAAAGAGTAATATATTGTATAGGGTACTTGTTATGAATGGAGCTTGAAGGATCGGAAATTGCTCTGTGCTGGTCAGGGAGTGAGCGGTGAATGAGTGTGAAGGTCGAGGACATCACTGTACATGACTGTAGACTTTATAAGCCCTGTATACTTAGGCTGTTCTAATTTTATTAAACCACTTTTTCTTTCTTCAGTAATAAATGAAACTTCACTTTTTACTTCATAAACTTTTAATTTTTTTTAAATTTTGGACTCTTGTAGTAACACTTAACCTAAAATACAAACACATTATTCAGCTGTACAGTAATATTTTCTTTCTTATATTCTTATTCTATAAGCTTTCTTCTATTTCAATTTTTTTATTACTTTTAAACTTTTTGGATAAAAACGAAGACACAAACACACACATTAGTCTAGGCCTACACAGGTGCAAGATCATCAATATCACTGCCTTCCACCTTCATACGTTGTCCCACTAGAAGTTCTCCCAGGACAGTAACACACAGGGAGCTGTCATCTCCTGTGATAACAACGCCTTCTTCTGGAACATCTCCAGAAAACTAGCTTGAGGCAGTTTTACAGATAGTTTTTAAATTTTTTTTTACATAGGAGGAGTACACTCTAAATTAATGATAACATGTACAACATAGTAAATACACAAACCAATAGTTTAGTTACTAATTACCAAGTATTATATACTGTATATGATTGTATATGTTATACTTTTATATGACTGGTGGCACAGAAGGCTTGTTTACATTAGCATCACTACAGACATGTGAGAAATGCATTGTGCAATGCTGTTATCATGGCTACAGCATCACTAGCCAAGAAGAATTTTCCAGCTCCATTAAGTTAGAAATCAATAACAGAAAGATTTCTGGAAAATTCCCAACACACTCAGATTACCCATAGGTTGAAAAAGAAACCAAAAAGGAAATTAGAAATCATCTGAATGAAATGAAAATGAAATAAACAGCATATTAAAATTTGTTGGGTAAAACTGAAGCAAAATTTAAGGGAAATTCACAGGTATAGATGCCTATATTTGCAAAGAAGAAAAATCTCACATTGATAACTTCAGTTTCTACGTTAGAATTTAGAATAAGAAAATATGAAGGAAAGGAAAAGATATGAAAGAGAAAGGGACACATGAAATATTGAAGTAAAAATCAATGAAACAGAAATCAGAAGAAAAGTACACATAATGAGTAAACTGAAAGGTGGTTCTTTGTAAAGACTGATGAAACTGATGGGCCTGTAGCCAAATAAAAAAAGAAAAGAAGAAAGAAATAATGTTAAGACATGATTTCTAAATACCTAGAATGAGAACAACAATTACTGATTCTACAGATATTTAAAATAAAAGTGGTTATCATGAACAGCTTTATGCAAGTAAAATTGACCACCTAGATGAACAAATCCCTTGAAGTACATAAACCACCAAAGTTCACTTAAACAGAAATATATAATCTTAATAGTCCTATAATGAAATTAAGTGTATAGTAAACATCCTCCTACAAATATATCTCCAGGCCCAGATATATTTACTGTCGAATTCTACTAAACAATTAAGAAAATAATGACAATTCTATGTGTGAAAATGAACTTAGATCTATGCTTCACATCATCAAACTTAATTTAAGTATAAAACCTAAAACTATAAAACCTCTAGGAGACAATCTTTAAGACCTTAAATTAGGCAAGGGTATTTTTAGATACAACACTGAAAGTACAATTTATAAAAGAAAAAAAAATTGATGTTTTTTGTGAAAGTCAAGAACATCTGCTCTTTAAAGGACATTATTAAAGAATAAGAAGACAAGCTACAGTCTAAGAGAATATGTATCCAATAAGATATTTAATAAAGAACTTGTATTTAGAATATGTAAAGAACTCTCAAGCTTCAGAAATTTAAAAAATACACTATCCAATAAAAAAAGGCATAATCTTTGAACATGTTTTTACCAAAGAAGAGATATGAGTGGCAAATAAGCACATGAAAAGAAAGCTTAGCATCATGAGTAATTGAGGAAATGTATATTAAATGAAGTGCCACTCTATTTAAAACATGTAAGATTATAAATACTAACCAGACCAAGTCTTGTGAGGATGAGTGGCAACTGGAACTCTCAGAAATTACTAGTGGAAATATAAAGTGATATAATCACTTTGAAAAGCCATTTGGTGTTTGCTTACAAAGCCATACATTATCAACCAACCAGCCATTCCACTCATTTATTCAAGATATTCTTATACAGAAATGTTTATACCAACACTGTTTATAGTAGTTGAATCTAGAAACAATGCAAATCTTTATCCCCAGGAAAATCAACAGATAAATTGTGAAACAATTATATAACAAATTGCTACTCCACAATAAAAAGGAATAAATTATTGGAACACCTAATGCTATGGTCTAAATGTTTGTGTCTACCCAAAATTCATATGTAGAAACATAATCACTGCTTTGATGGTATTAGGATGTGGGATCATTGGGAAGTGATTAGGTAATGAGGGGGGAGTCTCCACACAAGATTACTGTCCTTATAAAAGACACCCCAGAAGGTTTCCAGCATGTAAGGACATGGCAAGAAAGCACTATTTATGAACCAGAAAACCAGGCACCTAGTGAACCAGACCTTCACCAGCCACCCAATCTGCCTACACCTTGATCTTGGACTTCCCAACCTCCATAACTGTGAGGAACAAAATTCTGTTGTTTATAAACTATTCAACAAGTGATATATTGTTATAGCAGCACAGATGGACTAAGATAGCCAACAACATGGATGAACAAAATAAACAAAATAAATAAACATTGGAAGTACAGGGATTGAAGCCAGTCTATGTAGAAATCTTTCAAGAATTTTACCATAAATTCTTGTAATAAATAATTAAATTAATAACTTGATTACTCTAAGTGATAACATTAATAAAATGAAGTTTTTGAAACTAAAAAGAAAAATATTTTTGTTGTAAAGGTAACTGGAGAAATGAAGGAGATGATAGAGTGGGAAGTGAATATCAAAAGAGTTTTATATTTAAGGTGGGAGAAAAAAATATTTGATAGATGCATGACAACATGTAATAATCTACATTTTACAAAAATTGTCAAGGCAGAAGAAATAGGGTAAGCTTTCTGAAACGAGTGAAACAATCAGCCTTAAATAAGACCAAGGATTCATCTATTGCAAAGTGAGGTTAGGCAGAACATATGACTACTGTAAATCGGTAGAAATGGTGGTTGGAGATTTTGAAACGTCTCTTCTGGGTTTTAAGTGTTCTCATATAATCGAAAAGATCCTGGGAATGCAGAATGACAAGAGAGGGGGAACAGTATTCAATTTTGAGAAGACAGAAAGAAATGGGGAATGGGAGAGTTGATGGACTAGTTATAATAATTGTCAAACAGAACTAAGGGACAAGAAAGTTGAAGGTGAATGCAAGGGAGTGAATATAAGGGTTGGTTAAGAAATGTAAACTGAACAGGAGAGAAATGAGGATGAGAGAGAATAAAAGAAAATGAAAATGTGACGGGGTCAGTTGAAGCGCTGAGGAGCAGAAGACTTGTTGTATTTATGATACTAGAGAAAGCCAGATGAAAAGACAAAAGTGGTTGCCAGAGGGATGCTTGAGATTGAGATTTTTGATGATGCCATAGATATTGATCCTGACACGTCTAAGGTATGACCCAGGAAATGAAAGACTTGGAAAGATGAACAAGGAGTTCAAGGAACTGAGAAGTCAAAGTGTTGGAAGTGTTAGTCATGTGGGCACCAAAATTACTAAAATGTGATGTAAGAGTGACAGGAAATCAGAAACCAAAGTTTTCAAGATACACAATGCCATTAGATTAGAAGGAGGAAGTTATGATGCAAAAATATCAAGGCAACGATAAAGCTAATGGATACAATAGTCTAATACCTAAAATTCATGGTTAAGGCATCTTAGGAAAGAAGGAGAAAGAATGATCAGACACAATAATTCAGATCAAAGCAGACACTCACCCCATCTTCAGGCTCAGTGGTATGAAGAGAGGCCTGTGGGAACATCTTCAAGGAAGATTTGAATTTCTGTTAGTGCTGGAGATAAAGGGAGCATTCAAAAAAAGGTTTAGCATATAGGAGCATCCCCTCTGTCCCCAAGGAATGTACTGTCTGCTCAGAGGATCCAGTGGAAGGCTATCAGAAACTGGAGATGGCTAAGACAGAGAAAAAGATTTGGGACTACACAGTGTTCAGTCACATTGAGTATAGGAAACAAGGATGACCTGGGAGTCGGAGGATTCTCATGGTCACTGATATAACCAGGATGCAGACATGTTGGTATTGGTAGTCTCAAGTTAGAGTTAAGAAGAGTCACAATTCCTATAGAAAAATTTAAGATTAGTGTAGACCAAGAGCATCCTCTCTCTTCTTATAATAGAAAAACTAAGCCGGGCTCAGTGACTCAGCCTGTAATCCCGTGCCTTGGGAAGCTGAGGTGAGTGGACTGCCTGAGCCTGCAGGTTCGAGACCCACCTGGGCAACTTGGCGGGACCTCATCTCTACAATAATCAAAAATTATCCGGGTGTGGTAGCGTGCGCCTGCAGTTCCAGCTACTTGGAAGGCTGAGGCAGAAGAATCGCCAGAGCAGGTCGAGGCTGCGGTGGCTGGGAGCGGCCACTGCACTCCAGTCTGGGTGACAGAGTGAGACTCCAACTCAAAAAAAAAAAAAAGAAAAACTAGGGAAAGCCCAATCTTATATCCAAGAGGCTCTCCTTGACTCTTGTGAGTGGAGGCTTGGAAGTCTGAAAAGAGACTTAGTTCGCTTTCTCCTGCTACAACAGAATACCACAAACAGGTTAACTTATAAAGAAAAGAAACTTACTTAGCTCGCAGTTCTGGAGGCTGGGAAGTCCAAGGGCATGGCACTAGTATCTGGTAAGGGTCATTGCATGGTGGGAGGGCAGAAAGTAGAAGGACAAGAGGGAAAATGAGAGAAAAGCTTTATACATCACTCTCGTGGTAACTAATTTACTCCTGCAATAATGGCATTAATCCATTCATGAGGGCAGAACCCTGTGAGCCCAGGTACCTCCCAAAGGCCCATCTTCACCACCATCACAATGGCAACCAAATTTTTAACACATGGGAGGGAGGCACACTCAAACCATAGCAGAGGCCCTCTAACTCTTAATCCACAGAACTTCCTCTTGACTCCTACAGCTAGGATTAATTTTCCTTTTCAGTGACTTCAATACCACTATCCAAATATATAATAAACTATCTAAATGGTTCTTTCTCAAAAATGATCTCCTGTGACCAAGTGGGAGAGAAAGGATTTTTTTTGTTTTTTAGCTTCACTCTGCCACTTGGTCACAGGAAACATAATTAATAGGTTTTCTAAAATTTGTACTCCTTTTTTCATTCTGTAACTTTCTTCATGCTGATGCAATAATCCTATTATCTTTTACTTTCACATGCCTAAAAGGATGGCCATCCAAATTCAGCAATTATTCGAAATAAAAAATTCTAAGCTGGCTGATTCTTTTCAAGTACACTACTATCAGATAGAATCAAAGACCAAATTGGCATACCATGTTACCAACCCACTAGCCCCCTCATCTCTGCTAACTCAATTATAATTTTGTGAATATCAGTGAATGGTACATTTTTCCCCCCCAAAGGAGCACATGTTAAATCTTTTATTTTATTTTATTTTTTATTTTAAATTTGGGTACAATTCAGGATTAGGTATACAAATTGTCATTGTACACGTCAAGTTTGGGCCTCACTTTGGTCCCCACTTCACCTAGTTTGAGATCAGGTACCCTTATTGATGAAGTCCCTCCCCCAGCCCCCTGCACTATTGCCAATCCCTTTCTTATACTAGTATGATAACTGTTCACGGTACGCTTATGAGTGAGAACATGTGGTAAATGAATTTTAAAGATGTAATAATCTAAACATGAGAATGAGTATCAATACACATTTACTTAACTCAATGACATTACCAGAAACACATTTGTGTAGTGTATTGCAATTCAGAGTGTACTTTGATGTTTGATTCTCCCACAATGCTGTACATGTTTCACTACTGCTTTGCAGACAACCAGGTTTGAAATTGGTTAAGGACACACAGGTGGGCTATGTTGAAACCTAACCTTTGTGACTGCATTGTGCTTTCCATTTCAGAACAAACAATACAGTGAAACAAGAGAATGAACTAGAGTTTGCATCTTCTAACTTCTTGAGATGAGTCCTTTAACTTACAGCATCTTTGTATGAAAAAAACAATTTGAAGTATTTTTTTCCCTTGAATCAGGCATAGTTCATCCAATATGCAGTATTTGGTTTTTTTTGTTTGTTTTTTTGTTTTTTATTATGGTATTGTGGGGTACAGTTAGGGGTTAGGTATACAAAAATGCTTTGTTCAGGCACCCTTGGTGATAAGAGGTGTCTCCTCATCCCCAGACAGATATTTACCACCATTAATCCCATCGCCCTCACCCTCCCCCCCCCCAATAGTTTCCTACCACTGTCAGTATTTTCTTGTGGCAGTATGTTGGATGATCAAGGTCTATTATATGAGTGAGAACATGTGATACTTTGTTTTTTGTTTCTGTGAGAGGTCACTCAGTATTATAGATTCTAGTTCCATCCAGGTTGTTGTGAAATTCATGATTTCGTTCTTTTTTATGGCTGCGTAGTATTCCATTGTGTATATGTACCACATTTTTTTTATCCAGTCCTCTTTTGATGGACAGCATGGTTGCTTCCAGGTTCTTGCTACTGTGAACAATGCTGCTATAAACATACGTGTGCAGGTATCTTTTTTATAGAGTGATTTGTGTTCTTCGGGGTATATTCCCAGTGGGGGGATTGCGGGGTCATACGGGAGGTTGGTGTTTAGAGCTTTTAGGAATCACCACACTGCTTTCCACAGAGGTTGCACTAGTTTACACTCCCACGAACAGTGTAGAAATGTTCCCTTTTCGCCACACCCTCTCAAGCAACTGTTATTTTTTGAGTTATTGATAATTGCCATTCTGACTGGAGTTAGGTGGTATCTCAGTGTGGTTTTGATTTGCATCTCCCTGATGATTAGTGAGGTTGAACACTTCTTCATGTGTCTGTTGGCTGCTCGATGTCTTCCTTTGAGAAGTGTCTGTTCATATCCTTTGCCCATTTTATGATGGGGTTGTTTGGTTTTTTCTTTTCTGCACGTTTGAGTTCCCTGTAGATCCAAGATGTTAAACCCTTGTCTGACCTGGAGTTGGCAAATACTTTTTCCCAGTCTGTAGGCTGTCTCCCTGCTCTCTTGATGGTTTCTTTGGCTTTGCAGAAGCTTGTTCGTTTAATGAGGTCCCACTTGTCTATCTTATCTCTTATGGTCTGTGGGTTTCGGGTTCTGTTCAGGAATTGGATGCCAGTTCCAATTTCCATGAGGGTATGTCCTTCATTTTCAAGGGTTCTTATGGTTTGAGGTTTTACATTTAGGTCTCTGATCCATTTGGAG
>CAUYQG010053004.1:0-30707 GCA_963574415.1 Tarsius wallacei
AGAATACAAACGCACATTGGGGCAGCCTCTTTTGAAAAACTGTTTGGCTTATAGGCCAATATCCCCGATGAACATAGATGCTAAAATTCTCAACAATATCCTAGCAAACCGGATCCAACAACACATCTCAAAAATCATCCAACATGACCAAATAGGCTTCATCCCCAGGATGCAGGGCTGGTTCAACATTTGCAAGACCATAAATGTAATTAAATACATCAACAGATGTAAAAACAAAACCACATGATTATATGCCTAGATGTAGAAAAAGCTTTTGATAAAATCCAGCACCCCTTCTTGATAAAAACCCTTGAACATCTAGGCATAGATGGAACATACCTCAAAATAGTAAGAGCCATCTAAGAGAAACCCATAGCCAGCATACTGTTAAACAGACAGAAATTGGAACCATTTCCCCTGAAAACCAGAACAAGACAAGGATGCCCACTCTCATCCCTCCTTTTCAACATAATTTTGGAACTCCTAGCTAGAGCAATCAGACAAGAGAAGGAGATCAGGGTATCCAAATAGGAAAAGAGGAAGTCAAGTTATCCCTCTTTGCAGACAACATGATTCTATACCACAAAAACCTGGGAGAATCTGTCAAAAACCTTCTTGCTCTAATAAAGGACTTTGGCAAAGTCTCAGGGTATAAAATAAATGTGCAAAAAGCAGTCCTATTTCTATACACCAACAATAAACAAACAGAAACCTAAATAAAAAGCACAATCCCATTCACAATAGCCACAAAAAAAAAAATTAAATACCTTGGCATCTTCCCAACCTGAGACATGAAAAACCTTTACAACAAAAACTATAAAACACTGCACAAAGAAACCAAAGATGACACAAACAAATCGAAAAATATTCCTTGTTCATGGATTGGAAGAATCAAGATTGTTAAGATGTCTATCCTACCCATGGCAACCTACAGAGTTAACACAATACCCATTAAATTACCAGCAGCATTCTTCTCAGACCTGGAAATGACAATATAGAAATTCATTTGGAAACATAAATGACCACAAATAGTCAAAACAATCCTCCGCAAAAAAACAAAGCGGGACATATTACACTCCCACACTTTAAACTTTATTATAAAGCTACAATAATCAAAACAGCCTGGTATTGGTACAAGAACAGGGATATAGACCAATGGAACAGCATAGAGATTCCAGAAGTAAAACCTCAATTTCTCAACAAACTCATCTTTGACAAAGCCTCCACCACCAACCACTGGGGAGAGGAGAAGCTATTTAGTAAATGGTGTGGGGAAACTGGTTGACCACATGCAGAAGACTGAAACAAGACCCCTACATATATCACCATACACAAAAATCAACTCTACATGGATCAAAGAGCTAAACATAAAATTTCACACTATAACAGGAACCTTAGAAAATGCAGAAGACATTCTTATGGAAATTGGAACTGGCAACCAGTTCCTGATCAAAACCCCAAGTGCCCTTGGCATAAGAGGTAAGATAGACAAGTGAGACCTCATCAAACTGACAAGTGTCTGCAAAGTCAAAGAAACCATCAAGAGAGCAGGGAAACAGCCCACAGACTGGGAAAAAATATTTGCCAACTGTATGTCTGACAAAGACATAGAAACTAGGATCCACGAGGAACTCAAACTTGCTGAAAAGAAAAATACAAACAGCCCCATTACAAAGTGGGCAAAATATATGAAAAGACATTTCTCAAAAGAAGACATACGAGCAGCCAACAGATACATGAAAATATGCTCAGCCTCACTATTCATCAAAGAAATGCAAATTAAAACTACACTGAGATGCCACCTAACTCCAGTCAAGGTGGCCATCATCGATAACTCTACAACTACAGATGCTGGAGAAGATGCGGGGAAAAGGGAACACTTCTACATTGTTGGTGGGAGTGTAAACTAATACGACCTCTGTGGAAAACAGTTTGGCAATTCCTAAAAGATCTAAAAATCAACCTTCCATGTGACCCCACAATCCCTCTACTGGGAATATACTAGAAGGAACTCAAATCACTCTATAAAAAAGTTACCTGCACATGTATGTTTATTGCTGCATTGTTCACAATAGTAAAAACATGGAACCAACCGTGCTGCCCATAGAAAGAGGACTGGATTTTTAAAAATGTGTTACATATACATGATGGAATATTACACAGTCATAAAAAGGACAAAATTATGAACTTCACAGCAACTTGGATGGACTTAGAGTCTATAACACCGAGTGATCTACTGCAGAAACAAAGAACTGAGTATCACATGTTCTCACTCATAAGTGGACCTTGAACAAATATCATAATACTATAAGAAAAGGATTGGCAGTAGGTGGAAACTGCCACGAGCGGGGAGAGGAGACAGAATTGGCAGTAGTGGGAATCTGCTGGGGGAGGTGGGGGGGGCACATCTCATCAACAAGGTACCTGAATAATGAACATTTGTATACCTAACCCTGAATTGTACCCCACATCTTTAAAATTAAAATTTTTTTTTAAAAAACTGGCTGTATCTACTGAAGTTATACTTGTGCACCTCCTATAATTCTGCAATACCATTTCTAGGCATATACGCAAAAGAAATGCATGCATATGTTTGCTAGCAGAAATGTTCATAGCAGTACTATTATTAGATCAAAACTGAGAACTAACCAAATGCCCATTGCTGTAATATTAAACAGTAATGAGGGTGAACTAAAACTACACACATACATATGGATTACTCATATCCTGTTGAAGCCAAACACAGAAAACTACATATTGTATGATTATATTTAAACAAAAATTTAAAAAGTTATAACTAACCTATGCTATTGGACATCAGGATAATGATTATGCTTGGAAGATGTAGAAACTGAAGGGAGGGACAAAAGGAGCTTCTGAGGTGATGGTAATGCTCATTCTTTCTGATTTGAGAGCTAGTTACCTGGATGTGTTCTCTCTGTGACAGTTCATTGAGCTGTACACTTATGATTTGTTCACTTTTGGTGTATATTGTGCTAAAATTAAAAGTTAAAAAATAAACAGCATTGCCTTGGCAAAAGAATAAACACATAAACCAATGGAATAGAATAGAGAATCCAGAAACAGACCCACCAAATAGAGTCAACAGATCTTCACCAAGAGCAATTCAATGAAGACAGGATAATTTTTTCAACAAAGGGTACTGACTCAATTGAAAATCCACATGCCAAAAAACAAAGCATTCACAAAAGTTAACTCAAAATGGAGCATAGACCACATGTAAAAGGCAAAGTTATAAATTTTCAAAGATGGCATGAGAATATGTAGGTGACCATGGACTTGGTGATGATTTTTTAAGTACAACACCAAAAGCATGATCCACAAAAACAAAAACCTAAAAAAACTGGTGTCGGACTTTATTAAAATTAAAATATTTTATTCTGTGAGACACTGTTAAGAGGATGAAAGACAAGAAAGAGACTGAGATAACATAGTTTCAAAACACACATCTGATAAAGGACTTCTATCCAAAATATACAAGGAACTTTTAAATCTTAACAGTAAAAAAGCCACCTTATTTTAAAAAATGGGTAAAAGATATGAACAGACACTTTGCCAAAGAGGACATACAGATGGTAAATAAGCATACGAAAATATCCAAATTATCAGACATCATTAGGGAATTGCAAAATAAAATAACAATAGACATCACTACATACCTATTGGAATGTCTAAAAGTACCCAAACCTGACAATACCAAATACTGGGGAGAACGCCAAGCAACAGAAACCCACATTCATTACTGACAGGATTGAAAAAAATAGTTCAGTCACTTTAGAAGACAGTTTGGCAGTTTTATTATTATTATTTTTTAAAGTTAAGCATAGTCTTATCATAGCAATTGTGCTCTTAAATACTTACCCAGTTGAGCTTAAAACTTAGGTCCATAGAAATTCCTACATGTACATGTTTATATCAGCTTTAATCATAATCACCAAAGCCAGAAAGTAATAAATATTCTTTGAAATATATGGATAGAAAATATAGCAAAATCATGTAACCAACGCACATGCCCATCAAAAGTGGAGTGGATAAAGAAAATGTGGTACCTATGCACAATGGAATATTTTACAGTCATAAAGAAGAACAAAACCATGGCCTTTGCAGCAACATGGATGTAGGTGGAGACTATCATACTAAGTGAGCTATCACAGAAACAAAGAACTGAATACCATATGTTCTCACTCATAAGTGGGCCTTGATCACTGGTCACATGAGTACAAGTGTGGGATCAGCAGATGCTGGACACTGCTAGGATAGGAAGGGAGGGAGAAGGGTGAGGGGACATGTGACAACACACTGAGTACCAGGTCTACTATCAGGGGGAGAGAGGGCCAGCTAGAAGCCCAAACTTCACCTGCATGCAACTTACTTATGTAGTAAATCCTCACTTGTACCCCACAACTCAAAAAAGTGAATAAACAGACTGTGGTAAATTCATACAATGCACTATCATCGAGAAACAAAAAGAAATGAAATATCAAGACAAGAAAAGACATGAAAGAAGCTTAATGGCATGTAGCTAAGTAAAAAAAAAAAGCCACTCTTAAAAGGCTATATACTGTATGATTCCAATTATATTACATTCTGGAAAACAGTGAAACAACAGAGATAGAAAAAAGATCAGTGGTTGCCAGAGGTTCAGGGCATAGGTGAATAGTACGGCACAGAGTAGCAGACTAGGTGAAGCACAGGGGATGTTTAGGGTGATGAAACTCTTCTGTAGGATGCTGTGATATGGGTATATGACATGATGCATTTGTCAAAACACATAAAACTGTACAACACAAAGAGTGAACCTTAAAGTAGCAGAACTAAAGCAATAATATAGCTAGGTGGTCAGGTATTCCTAGTAAACAATGCAGACTGTGACAAGAGAATCGAACTGTATAGTAAATACACAAAACGACTTTACTGAAGAGGATGGGGAAAAGGTGCTTACCTAAGTAACCTTAGAAATGAACGAAGATTAAGGGCAAAAAGAACTATAGGAGAGCACTTGACTCTAGTTGATAAAATTGTTTCCCATTCAAGATACAGGTTAATAATTTGACACTGTTATACATATATGCTGGAATTGAACAATTAAGCAAAGCCAGGTTTCTCAGTGTTGGATCTGGAGGTTAAAAATAAGGAGAGGGAGAGGCTAGAATGATCCATGAGGTAATGGATTAGAGGTGGAGAGACATTAGAACTCATGTATACTTAAATATAGACTCAGATGTCTACATGCAAAAATATTTATAGATATGTAATGTACATGGTATATACATGGGTTGGTGTATTTATTTGCAATGTAAGCTGAGAAAACCTAAAAGAAATGACATTCCAGTAGCAATGAGCATATCTAGCATCCAGATCTTGGTTTCTAATACTATTCTCCAATAAAAAGAAACATTAAGTCCTTTAAGAAATGGTTGATTCCACACACAAAAATGATATACTTTGGCATCTTCCTAACCAGAGAAGTGAAAGACCTTTACAACAAAAACTATAAAACACTCCTCAAAGATATCAAAGAAGACACAAACAAATGGAAAAATATTCTATGCTCATGGATGGAAAGAATCAACATTGTTAAGATGTCCATCTTACCAAAGACAATCTACAGATTCAACACAATATTCATTAAATTACCAATATCATTATTCTCAGACCTGGGAATGACAATACAGAAATTCATATAGATACATAAATGACCACGAATAGCCAAAACAATCCTCAGCAAAAGAAACAAAGAGGATGGTATCACACTTCCAGACTTTAAACTTTATTATAAGGCTACAATAATCAAAACAGTCTGGTATTGGTACAAGAACAGGCATATAGACTAATGGAACAGGATGGAGATTCCAGAAACAAAACCTCAATTTCTCAACAAACTCATCTTTGACAAAGCCTCCACCACCAACAACCACCAGAGAGAGGAGAACCTATTCAGTAAATGGTGCTGGGAAAACCAGCTGACCACATGCAGAAGATTGAAACAAGACCCCTACATATCACCATACACAAAAATCAACTCTACATGGATCAAAGACCTAAACATAAAACCTCAAACTATAGGAATCTTAGAAAATGCAGGAGATACACTTATGGGAATCAAAATAGGCAACCAATTCCTGATAAAAACCCCAGATGCCCATGTCATAAGTGATAAGATAGACAAGTGGGATCTCATCAAACTGAAAAGCTTCTGCAAAGCAAAAGAAACCATCAAGTGAGTGGGGAGACAGCCCACTGAAAAAAATATTTGCCAACTGTATATCTGACAAAGGCCTTACACCCAGTATCTACAAATAACTCAAACGTGCCAAAAGGAAAAGAACAAACAACTCTATTAAGAATTGGGCAAACAATATGAATAGACACTCCTTAGAAGAAGACATAAGAGTAGCCAACAGATAGGTACCTGAAAAAATGCTCAGACTCACTGATCATCAAGAAATGTAAATTAAAACCACACTGAGATACCACCTAACTCCAGAGAGGGTGGCCGTCATCATAGCTCAAAAAACAACAGACACTGGAGAGGATGTGGGGAAAAGGGAATGCTTCTACACTGTTGGTAGAAGTGTAAACTAGCACAACCTCTGTGGAGAACAGTGTGGTGATTCCTTAAAAATCAACCTTACATATGACCCAGCAACCCCCCTTCTAACAAAATACCCAGAGGAACTCAAATCACTCTATAAAAAAGATACCTACACACGCATGTTAATGCCCCTTTATTCACAATAGCAAAAATATGGAACCAACCATGCTACCCATCAAAAGTGGACTGGATTAAAAAACTGTGGTACATATACATGATGGAATATTATGCAGCCATAAAGAAGGACAAAATTATGAACTTTGTAGCAACTTGGATGGACTTACAGGCTATAATACTGAGTGATCTATCACAGAAACAAAGAACTGAGTATCACATCTTCTCACTCATTAGTGGACCTTGAACAACTACTATAAGAAAGGGAATGGCAGTAGTGGGAAACTGCCAAGGGATGGGGGGCACATCTCATCAACAAGGGTACCTGCATAATGAACATTTGTATCCCTAATCCTGAATTGTATCCTACATATTTAAAATTAAAAATTAAAAAAAAAAGAAAGGGGAGACATTTCCCTACTCCTTAAGTGTGGGCCTCTCATATTGATGTCCTTCCAAAGAAGATAGCATGGAAAGGGGGAACAAATTTAAGAATGGAGAAACCTGAAAAACACTGCTTAAGACAAGTGACCAACATCAACATCTGTAGTCACGTATCATGTTTATAGTACATACCCTTGATACGGTGTAATGAAAATGGCACTTTACCTCTGTGATCTTTCTCCCCCAAATCCATAACTCCAGTCTCACCATAAGAAAAACATCAAATTCTAGTAGAAAGATGTCCACAATATACCTGACCAATACTTCTTAAAACTGTCAATGTCATCAAAGACAAGAAGGTCTGATAAAATGTCTGAGTCAGGAGTGGCCTAAGGAGACATGAGGACTAAATGTAATGTGGTAACCTGAATGAGATCCTGAAGCAGAAAACGAAAATTAAAAACTAGGAAATCTGAATAAAGTATGGACTTTAGTTATTGAAATTGTATGAACATTGGTTTATTAATTATAACAAACATACAATATTATGGCAAGATGTTAATAATGGCATAAATTGCCTGAAGGGAGTGCTATTATGTGGGAACTCTATACTAGCACATTGCGGACACAGAGTAGACAGTCAATAGCCAGTTTGTGAAGACAAGATTTTTCTGAATGGAGGGTAGAAGAGGAGGAGGAGGGTGACTCTAGGGAGAGGTAGGTGGAAAAGGGAAAAAGGCTTTGCCAAAACAGACTCGTTCGGTTACAACCCATCTTCAGAGGTCAATGAAGAGGGCTGGCTGAATGCACCAGAAGCAGGTTACTGTAAGGGGTCTCATAGACTCTTAGAGAAGTCAAAGGAAATGGAAGAAATAGGCAGACTTCATAGGTCTGGGCAAGCAGAAACACAGATGTTTGAATTTCAGATCAGCAGCTCTAAGGAGATGCCAATGCGAGTGCAGCCAAAGGCAGAAGCTGCCAGTTTATGGCCCTGATTTGTTGCAGGACAGCAAGCATTAATTTTAGCTAAGGGAGGTCAGATTACTGCGAATGAATACTGGCTCCAGCATAAAAGTCCCAAGTCCATAATATAGTGTTTGGCAAATAGGAGGTAATTGGCAAATAGTTTTCAACAGAAGGATAGATAGGTAAATATAAAAGCATCCCTTTCTCTGTCATTTGCCTACCAGTTTAACTGTCTAATACTATTTTAGTTTACCTTTCTACTATAGGATAATACAAATATCTTTTAAAAGGGAGAAAGAAAGGCAGGCAGCAAGGAGAAGAACGATAAGAAAAAAGAAACTGACAATACACTTAATGTCCAATATTAAACATGTGTGCAGTACTTTTTATGCATCGGCTCATTAACTAGCCTCATTTTACAGATGAGGAAAATGAGACCCAGAGTCCTTGAAAGATCACATATGGTAGAACTTATGCTAGAATCGAGGTGTGTACTTGCTCATTCAATATTTCTAGTGATTTCAAAGGTTTTCATAACTCTTACTACATATCAGGCACTTTAGGTGATATGCGTATGTTAACCCATTTAAACCCCAGCACCTTATAAGGAAGGTACTATTAGAGAAATCTCTGCTTTACAGTTGAGGGAACTAGGACAAGAGATTTGAAGTAACTGATCCAAGGCATCACAGCTAATAATGGGTCAAGATTTTGAATCCAGCAGTCTGGCTTCAGAGACTAAGCTCTTAATCATCATGCTCAATGTAGGGTGACCACACATCATGGCTTGCTTGAGAGTCTCCCAGTTTATGTTCACACAACTATTAATAGCACTCCCTACAACTTGCAAATGTGCTTGGTTCAGACAATAATTATGTCATCCTGGTTATACCGGTTCTTTTTTACTGTTAAAATGCCATCCCTTAATCCTAACAACAAATCAAAGTACTCTCATCTTTGGCTAAAATAAATTTTGAGCTAATAAAGAAAATCACACCCTGTGGCTACTGGGTCTTTGTGTTCTGCCTGTTGGATGAATGTTTACTTCAGTAAGGCAGTTGTGTTGGTCAGAAAATATCATTGCACCTTTCATTGTACAGCTTTGGTGAATTCTCACACAAACATGTAACCAAAATCTCTATGCCAGGTGTCCCTAGGGGAAATAATTCTAAAATAAAAATTCTACTATCGGCCGGGCTCAGTGGCTCAGCCTGTAATCCCGTGCTTTGGGAGGCCGAGATGAGTGGATTGCCTGAGCCCACGGGTTCGAGACCCGCCTGGGCAACTTGGTGAGACCTCATCTCTACAATAAATCATAAAATCAACCAGGCATGGTAGCGCACACCTGTAGTTCCAGTTACTTGGAAGGCTGAGGCGGAAGGATCGCTGGAGCCCAGAAGGTCGAGGCTGTGGTGGCCGGGAGCGTGCCACTGCACTCCAGTGTGGGTGACGGAGTGAGACTCCAACTCAAAAAAAAAAAAAAAATTCTACTATCATAAACTCGTATTACATTTACCTCAGACTACAGTGAGCTAAACTTGATACCGTTTTGTTTTGTATGTAGCTATTAAGCCATTGTTCTCTTCACCATTCTGAGATTATACGACTAGGTTTTTTTTACCAAATGGGGTGGGGGGTTGCCTTTATGCATATTAAATTTTCTCTTTTATTTGACCCATCATTAACTGACAATTCAGTATACTGGATATTATTCCAGGCTAAGATATTATAAAACCTTGTCAGATAATATATTCACCTCTTTCTTACTTTTTGATTATTATTTTTATAAGCATATCATCAATTTGATGTCATAGTTAATAAAATACTATTAATTTCTCTCATTTCAGTCGAGAATAAAATTGTTTCTTTCTCTTTGTTTTTTTTCTATTTCTGAGAATAAAATTATTGTATAAACATTTATACCAAACGTGTTCTGCTTGCCCCCACTCCCTCATCCTACCTTGCTCTGGGTCCTGGTAGGCTGGCCCACTTGAATTGCAACAACAGACTCCTTTGTGTTCTAACTTCCAGAGGGTATAGCTAATGGGAGACACTTGCAAGAGATCCCAGGACAGATTATTTATTCTTCTGGCTCCTTCCCTGCCGTATTTCCAAAACCAATGGCTTTAGCTCCTGTCTGGAGTCCTGTTATAGGTGTGGGTAACTATTCTCTCCCCTGTCTTTTCAGGTCCAGAGTGGTCACATAACCAACTCTTGTTAGCCCCTGAGGTACTGCTCTATCCTCTATTGGTTTACTAAAAAACCTTGTTGATGTATTTGTAACTTTCCCTTTATTAAACTCTCCTCGAATTATTTAGCTTAATATGCCATTTATCTCTTGCTGGGACCCTTTCTGGTGCAATGGTTAAGGCCAGAACCCTCAGCAGAGCACCAGATATATCCTATATGTTCACCCCACTCTAGGCTAAGGATTTCTGACCCAGTCATCTACACATTCACCCCGCCCACATGAAGCAGATTTCTCCCCTTAGCCCTGTTTTTTTCTTTTTTCATTTTATCCCTTCTCCCTGTTGTGATGTCACCATCTTCATTGCTTCAGCCATAACCCTGTACTAATGACCCTTTCTCCCTCTCTTGTCTTCCAGCCTTTCTTGTCAGTTCTTCACATGATAGTCAAAGTGACATTTTCCAAACCAAAGTTGGGTCACGTCACTTCAGTACTTAAAATAATCAATGGATTTCTGTTGCACTTAAAATCCAAATGCCTTATTACCTACAAGGTCCTACTGCCTCAGACTCCTGACTCCCTCTCCAGCCTCAGGTCACTCCACTCTCTCATTGCTAACCCCCACACCACAGCCACACTCACCTTGCAGTTCTTCAAACAAGCTGTCACTTTCCTGTCCTGGGATCTTGCCCTTGTCAATCTCTCCACCTGGGATGTTTGTCTTTCCTTCACTCTGTGCAGGGTGTCACCTTCTCATTCTTCCTATCCCATGTTTATATCTTCTTCTGAGTGTAGTTTTTCTTGATTACCATAGCCAAAGTAGCCCCCCCCACCCCTGGAAATACTCCCTTGGATACTTTGTTCTTTTCATAATTGGTAATTGTAGTGTATTACCTTGCAATGTTTAGTGCAGGCACATTCACCCCATAGCCCGTGGGCCACATGTGGTCCAAGACAGCTAGTAATGCAGTTCCATGTGTGTAATTTTTAACATCATGTGTTTTGTTAGCATTTATGTTCTTTGTGATCCCATGAGTAGTTCCATTTTTGAAGTTCACAATCACACCTTATTCATGACATACCTTTTTGGCAGCAAATACATTTGTGAGCAGTTGTTTTCAGTTATGAAGCACACAAAGAGCAAAATTCAAACAAACATTTCTGATGAGCACTTTGAGAACTCGCTAAGAATTGTGACCACTTCCATGGAACTGGACATTGATAGGTTAGTTTTACAAAAACAAATTCAAATCTCCCATTAGTTTTATATTGTCCTCATTTTTCTGAACTTTATAACAGAAATATATTTTAAAAGAAGTCTTATTATGCATGTACACTAACTATATTATATAATTTATGTATGGTCCAAGACAATTTCTCTTTACTTGATGCAGTCCAGGGAAGCCAAATGGTTACTCGATGAGACTCAGGGAATCCAAAAGTTTGGACACTCCTGGTTTATTTTAATCAGTGTTTATTTTAATCAAGTTTATTTTAATCAGGGTTTTAAAAGGAAGTTCTTTTAGCACTAGCAATATAATTTCTTTCTCTTAAATTTTTCTTTTTTTAAAATGGAAGACAGATCTGAGTGTTCTTATTTGTTCTTCCACATAAAAACTGTAATATTTTGACCAAGTACTTCACTTTTGTGAATCTCAGATAGAAAGCACCCAATACAAAACATTTCAGCATTAGCCAACTGTTATCAGTATTTATCATATAGTAGGTACTACACTGTGAGACTAGAACAGGATAGACACTGTCCATGTCTTCCCAAACTTAGAATGCAATGGAAAAGACCGACTTGAATTCAGCATTCATTCACATGAGTAAGTGACTGGAAAAGTAGGCTACGTGCTGTGAGGGAAAGGCATGAGGACCTATTTTAAATTATGACATTGGATGTATCAACCAGCTATCACATGGAACACTTCACCCCAACCTCAGTATATTTATATATTTTTTAATTTTTAAAAATGTAAAACTTTGACAGATAACATTGTATATATTCATTGTGTACAACATGATGTTTTGAAGTATGTATACATTGTGGAAAGGTTAAACCTAGTACTTAACAAGTGAATTACCTCATCATTATCATTTTTGTGGTAACATCTACTTGCTTCACATTTTTCAAGGACACAGTATGTCATTTCTAACTATAGTCACCTTGGTGGGAAATATATCTCTTAAATTTATTTCTCCTATCTAACTGAAATTTTGAATGCTTTGACCAACATCTTCCCTTGGCTCCCCCTTCCAACCACCCAGCCTCTGGTAACCACCCAGCCACTCCCTACTTCTACAAGATCAACTTTTTTAGATTAAATATATGAGTGAGATCATGCAGGATTTTTCTTTCTGTGCCTGGTTTTATTTCATTTAACATAATCTCTTCCCAGTTTATCCATGTTGTCACAAATGACAGGATTTCCTTCTGCTTACGCCTGAATGGTATTTCATTATTCATATACACCACATCCTCTTCATTCATCTGTTGATAGACACTTAGGCAGATTCCATATCTTGGCTGTTGTGAACAGTGCTACAACAAACGTGAGTGCAAATATCTCTTCAAGCTGATTTTGGTTTCTTTGGATATATACCCCAGGATGGAATTTCTGCATCACGTGGTAATTCTATTCTTAATTTTTTTCAGAACTTCCATATTATTTTCCACAATGGTTATACCAATTTACATTCCTACCAATAGTGTATAAGGGTTCCCTTTCTTCACATTCTTGCCAGTACTTGTTTTTTTGTTTTTTGTTTTTGTTTTGTTTTCTAATAACAGCATTCTAACTGAAGTGAGATGATATCTCATTGTGGTTTTGATTTACATTTCCCTGATGGCTAATAATGTTGAGCATATTTTTCACATACTTGTTGGTCATTTGTATGTCTTCCTTTGAGACATAGCTTTTCACGTCCTTTGCCCATTTTTGACTTGGGTTATTTGTTTTCTTGCTATTGAGCTGAGTTCCTTGTATACTTTGAGTATTAATCTTTTGTTGTATATATAGTTTGCAAATATTTTCTCCCATTTTGTAGGCTGTCTCTTTATTCTGTTAACCTTTTTTTTTTTTGGCTGTCCATAAGCTTTTTAGTTTGATGTAATCTTACTTCACTATTTTTGCTTTTGTTTCCTGTGTTTTCCAATCAATCGGACCAATGTCATGGAGATTTTTCTCTATGCTTTCTCCCAGGAGTTTCATATTTTTGAATCTTACATTTAAGTCTTTAATCCACTTTGAGTTAGTTTTGTATATGGTGAGAGAGTCAAGTCTAATTTCAATATTCTGCATATGGATATTCAATTTTCTTGACATCTTTTATTGAAGAGGCTGCCCTTTCCTCCTTGTGCTAACCTTGGTGTCTTGAAAGAACAATTATTTATTACCTCTCACATGCTGCAGGTCAGCTGGAGTCCACTAATTTTCCTGAGCTCAGCTGGTTGCCTCTGCTAACTTCAGCAGAAATCTCTCATGTGTCTGCTGGTCAGGGCTTGGGTGGCCCAGGTTGGGCTCTCTTGGTATGACTGTGTTCCACTTGTTTTTCATCTTCTTCAGACTACTAGGTCAGCCTAGGTGTCTTTGTCTTCTTCTCATGGAGTTTTTAAAGTGCCAGAGAGCAAGCAGAATCCTGTTGTGATGGTTAATTTTAGGTATCAATCTGGCTAATAGCAATGGTGGTTCAATTTTTTGAGGTGAACTCTAGTCTAGATGTTGCTGTGAGGATATTTTAACAATTATAAACTGTTGACTCTAAGTAAAGGAGATTCCCATTCAAAATGTGGGTGGGTCTCACCAATCAGTTGAAAACCTTAAGAACAAGCACTGATGTTTCTTGGAGAAGATAAAATTCTGCCTCAAGACTAATATAGAAATCCTGACTACGTTTCCAACCTTTGGTCTGCTTTACAGATTTCAGACTAAGACTGCAACTGCAACATCAACTTTTACCTAAATTTTCAGTCTGCTGGCCTGCCTGCAGATTTCATAGTCAACAGCCCTCAACAATTAAATAAACCAATTCTTTAAAATCTCTCCCTCTCCTCTCCTTTCCTCTCCTTCCTCCTCACCCTTATACCCATTGAGATCTCTTAAGATCTAGACTCAGACAGACACACACATTACCACTATTACACAAAACAAGTCACATAACCAAGCTCAAAGTCAAAAGCTGGGGAATATTGTCTGCCTATCATGAGCACATAGCCAAGAACAGGGATGCAGGAGGGAGAACATAATTGAGGCCAACAATACAGTCTACCATGCTAGGGAAGATTTTCTTTCTGAAGAAACTTCAGTTGGGGCTAAGAGATAAGTAGCAGTTAGTAAAGAGAATAAAGGAAGAAAAAATATTTAAACAGAGAACACAGGACAGAATGCAGAAAAGACTTGGAGAGGGAAATGGTGGTGCTGGATGTCAAGAGACTAGTAATTACAAGGAAAAATGGGAAATGATGTTGGAAAGAGGGTGGTGCTTGATGTCACAAGGCATGGTATCAGAGGAAGAATTTCAGATTTTATTATAACTGTAAATAGAAGCCAGGGCAGTGTTTTAAGCACAATAGTGATGTGATAAATTTGTCTTTGAAAATCATTATTCTATCTGCTATATGAAAGTTGCATAGCAGGAGAGCATGAGATTATTTTAAAGGTTATTGAAATAGTCCAAACAAGAGAATTTTTTTTTTTCGAGTTGGAGTCTCACTCTGTCACCCAGACTGGAGTGCAATGGCCGCTCCCGGCCACCGCAGCCTCGACCTGCTGGGCTCCAGCGATCCTTCTGCCTCAGCCTTCCAAGTAGTTGGAGCTACAGGAGCGCGCTACCACACCCAGTTAATTTTTTGATTTATTGTAGAGATGAGAGAAAAATTTTATTGAACTGTTTGGTAGTTGTGAAGAACAAAGCACAGATATGAGACATATGCTGTAGGTAAAATTAGTAGTATTTGGTAATTCCTTTACTGAGACAGGAAACGTTAAAAGAGACATAAGTTTGGCAGAAATTGATAAATGTAGCTTTTATATAATTACTAATAATTGCATGAGGGATAGGTTCCATTTTAATCAAGAATGTCATTTTCTTACAAGTGTTAAACAAAAAGGAGGGGATATTCAAACACACTACTAGTTTGAATAAAGTCTCAAGTCTATTTTTCTCAGTAGTTCATGAAACTCAGTCCGGAAAATTACTTTTAATATGCAATTTGAGATGAGTTAATATAAATGAGCCTAAACTAATTTAATAATTTGTATGCATAATAGAGTCTTGTGTTACATAACTGTTTCAACAAAGTGGTCCTATTTGAAGGCTGGTTATAAAAGATGGTAGCACAATTGAAAACTACTTTTGTGAGGTTCCAGGGCAATGGACTTCAGTATGAGCATTAACTCCTGATCTTTACGAGTTGATCTCTGCTGTTTCCATAACAATCATTGAAACATTGACCAGAAAATGCTTTAAGGCAGGCATGTGTTATTGAGCATATCCATTATTAACAACGATGGTAGAAAAACAAAAATGTAAAATGTGCTAAAAACAGTAACATAGCTTCACGGTGTTTTCTGATTATTTCTGACCTCATGTACTATCCATATGCTTTGCTTGGAAAATAAATTTCTCCCAAGCTACATGATTTTTTTCTCCTTGTTTAGAAACTTTAAGAGATGTTAGGTATCCAATAGAAACAGCATCATTATTTTTACTTCAAAACTTGCTAACAATAGATGTTTTGCACTGACATATTTTCATATTCAACTTTGAAATTTTTGAAAAAAGTCGTGCATTTACAGTTTTAGAAAGTGAACACCCAAGAGGAATTCCTACGCATAGAAATTAAAGAAGGAATAGATAATTGGGTAGATTTCAGTGCAGGATGGGTGGGAAAACTTTGACTGGCAATTGAGTGGCTGGCAGCTAGCACTTAATGTGCTATTTTAAAGAGGTTGGAAGTCATAATAAAAAACAACAGACACATTCAAAATGTTCATATTTGGCTAAGGCACATATTTATATATGCAATTTTCAAAATTTATTATTCTGAGGTTTTGGAAATCCACCGTATTTTCAACAACGCGATGAAACTACCACATCAAGCATTGCCTTTGGAGAGGAAGCTGCCTAGCTCTTCTCCCTTCTCCCAAGTCTCTGTGGCAACCACAGTGAGACAATCTGCCAGATGCGGGGTATGGGAGTGGTAGGAGACAGAGATAGTAAGATAAACGACAGGGGAAAGTGATGGGAGCACTGTACGCCTTGACCAAGAAGACTGAACTTTGTCTTCAGATCACAGAAAGTTACTGACAGATATTAACCAACTAGATGCATGCATTTCCATTTTTAGGAAGACAGCACCCTAAAGACACATGGTCAGATTGGAGTCCTAGATAAATTACCCTGGCCACAGTGCTGAGGAAGGATTCATAGAGGGGCCTGATCAGAGCCAGTAAAAACAAGTTAGTTCAAATTCCCAGCCCATATCCTGGAGAAACTTTAATCCTCTCCCAAGATTCCTGCAAATTCCTGAGTTTTTGGTGGAGGGCTTAGATTTCCATGGTCACCTCAGGTTCCAAAGCTCTGCTTCGATTAGATTGGTTTAGTTTATCAGCTGTCCTCCTGACCCATTTCACATTACTTTCTTCATTCTACTTTGTATCCATCTATGGTCCACTTTGTGTCTCCTTCTCCATTCCCACAGACCATTCCACACACCTCCTGTCTCACACACCAATGCAAATACGGCCTTTGCATGTATAGAAAATTGCGCTTAAGCTTGTTTTGAAGATGGAGGAAGTTAAAGTGGAGCTGCTTTCTTTTAGCATTAAAAAAAAGGAGAAATAAGAAGATGGAGGAGGAGGAGGAGGAGGAGGAAAAGGAGACTTCTTTTAAGAAATCCTCTCTCTGACTGACAGTTTCTTACAAAGCTAAAATACTGTCACCATCTAAACCAGCAAGCACATGGCTATTTACCCAATTGAGTTAGAAACTTCTGTTCACACAAAACCTGTACACGAATGCTTATGGCAGCTTTATTCATAGTCACCAAAAACTGGAAACAATCAAGATGTCCTTTAATATGTAAATGAATAAACAAACTGTGATACAGCCATACAATGGGATATTATTCAGTGCTAAAAAGAAATGACTTGTCAAACCATGAAAAAGCATTGAGGAAACTTGAATACATATTGGTAAGTAAAATAAATCGATCTGAAAGGCAACATATTGTATGACTCCAAGTATGTGACGTTTTAGAAAAGACAAAACAACAGAGACAATAAAAAAGATCAGGTGTTGAGGGAGGTGGGAGGGAAGGAAGGAATGAACAGGTGAAGGACAGAATGTTTTAGGGCAGGGAAACTATTCTATAGAAACTATAATGGTGGATACATGCATTTATGCATTTGTCAAAACCCATTGAATGTATAACCCAGAGAATGATCCTTGATGTAAACTAAGTACTATAATTAATAATGTAATGATATCAGTTCATAATTATAACAAGTTACAAATGTTAGGCATTATTCTAATGCAAGATATTGATAATAGGGGGATCTGTATGCAAGGGGTGAATATATGGAACTCTACATTCTATATGCTCAATTATTTTGTAAATCTAAAACTTTACTAACAAAATTTATGGATTCTTTTTTACTAATCCGTTGGCCATTTCTACCAACTTGGTTGCAGACTTTCACCTGCAGACTTCCATTTTTGTTTGTCCCTGCACTTTCTGCTCTCTTTCCTGTTCATTTATCCTTAAAAGCAGTTTAATTATGCACTTTGATCCCTTTTCTCTTAACAAGCCATGCACAAAGAATTTTAGCTTGTTTCCTCAAATATTTATCAGAGTATTTTCTTAAGCTAAGACCGTTGCTTCCTGACAGAAATATTGGAGCCAGCTGAATAGATAATTTTTTCCTCCTGCTACATATCTATGCAAACACACTACTCTGACAAATTGATGAAGTGTGACTCTGTCTGTTTAGGAATAAGTAATACTGATTATGTCATCAAATGGGCAAAATTAGGAGATCTAGTGACTAGACATGGTTTATTTATTTGAAGGTTTATTAAGTGTTAAAAAGTTTCTGAAACAACTTTTTTTTCTGACAACTATTTTTTCTTAACGATATCTCTCTTATTCATTTTGTTTTGAGTAATAGTTCAGATAATATTCACTAGAAATTTCCTTTAATAGATGCTTAACAATCTCCACACTTTAATTAATGTGTTTATTGGATCCATTGGTTATCAGTTTTCTTTTTTATACATATATTTTATTTTTATTATACAAACAAAAGCTGTACATACTTATTGTGTAAAACATGGTATATTTCAATCACTTTAGTTTACATATGCATGACCTCAAGTATTTATCTTTTTTTCCTGGTGATAACACTTAAAATCTACTCTCTTAGTAATTTTCAAAATACAATACATTGTTATTTACTATGTTAGTCACCATGTTGTACAATAGATCTCTTGAATTTATTTCTCTTACCTAATTAAAATTTGGTCTCCTTTGTTCAACATTTCCACAGTCCTTCACCCACCCACCCTCAGTCCTTGGTAATCACCATTCTACTCTCTACTTCTATAAGATAAACTTTTTTAGATCACATATGAATGAGGTCATATGGTGTTTGTCTTTCTGCTCTTGACTTATTTTATTTAAAATAAGTTCTCTAGGTTCATTTATTTTGCTGAAAATTATAGGATTTCCCTTTTTATGGCTGAATAGTATTCAATTGTGCCCTTTTTCTGCATCTGGTGAGATGATCATATGGTTTTTGGCTTTCTTTATTCATTCATCTGTTAATGGACACTTAGGTTGATTCCATATCTTGGTTATTGAGAATAGTGCATCTTGAATATCTTTCATCAGTGTTTCATAGCTTTCTGTGTACAAGTTTTTTGCCTCCTTGGTCAAATGTACTCCTAAGTATTTTAATTTTGTAATTATTGTGAATTTTATTTATTTATTTATTAGACAGGTTGTTATTAGTGCACAGAAATACTAATGATTTTTGTGTGTAAATTTTGTTACTTTCAACTTTACTAGATTTATTTATTAGTTCTGACAGCATTTTGGTAGCCTCTTTAGAGTTTTCTATATATAAGACCATGTAATCTATAAACAGAGACAATTTAACTTTTCTTTCTAATTTGAATATCTTTTATTTCTTTCTTTTGTTTTATTTATCTGGCTAGAACTCCTAGTACTATGTAGAATATAAGTGATGAGAGTGGGTATCATTGTCTTTCCTTGATCTTAGAGGACAAGCTTTTAACTTTTCACTATTGAGTATGATAGCTGTGGTTTTGTAATATATACCCTTTATTGGGCTAAGATACATTCTTTCTATATCTAACTTGTTAAAAATTTTTTATCACAAAATGATGTCGAATTCTTTCAAATACTTTTTCTGCATCTGGTGAGATGATCATATGGTTTTTGGCCTTTGTTCTGTTAATATGGTGTATCACATTTATAGATCTGTTTGTATTGAATAATCCTTGTATCTCTAGAAAACAGTTTCACTTGATCATGGTGTATGATTCTTTTAATATGCTGTGAATTTGGTTTGCTAGTATTTCGTTGAGGATTTTTGTATCTATGTTCTTAACTTTCTGTAAAAAAAGAAACTGTAACTTTCTTTTCTTGTAGTATCCTTGTCTGACTTTGGTATCATAATAACATTGGCCTCATAAAATGAGTTTGGAAATATTCCCTCCTCTTCAATATTTTTGAAAAAGTTTGAAAAGGCTTGTTTAGCATGTAGTTGTTCATAGTAATCTCTTATTATCTATTGTATTGCTATGGTACTAACTGTAATGTTTTCTCTCTCATATCTGATTTTATTTATTTAAGTCTTTTTGTTCCTTAGTTAGTCTAGGTAAAGATTTGTCAAATTTGACTATCTTTTCAAAATACCAACACTTAGCTTTGCTGATCTTTTCTTATCTCTATTTTATTTTTTTTCTGCTCTGATATTTGTTATTTCTTCTAATAACTTTGGGCATATTTTGTTCTTTTTCTAATTCCTTGAAGTGCAATATTAGATTGTTTATTTGAGATCTTTTTCTTTTTTGGATGTTGGCATCTATTGCTATAAACTTTCACCTTTTAACTGATTTTGTTATATCTCATAAGTTTTTGCATGTTGTGTTTTCATTGTTATTTGTATCAAGATGTTTTTAAATTTCTCTTTTAATCTCTTTAATCTGTTGGTTGTTCAGGAGCATGATGTTTAATTTCCATGAACTTGTGAATTTACCAAATTTTCTCATGTTATCAATTTCTAGTTTTATACCTTTGTGGTAAGAAAAGATTCTTGATATTATTTCAATCGTATTAATTTGTTAAGACTTGTTTTTGTGATCTATTCTTGAGACTGTACCCTGTGCCCTTGAGAAGAATATGCATTTTGCTGTTGTTGGATGGAATGTTCTCTATATGTCTTATGGATTCATTTAGTCTAAAGTGAAGTTTATATGTGATATTTCCTTACCGGTTTTCTGTTTGAATGATGTGTCCATGGTCAAATATAAGGTATTGAAATTCTCTACTCTTATTATGCTACAGTCTTTCTCTCCCTTCAAATCCATATTTGCTTTAGAAATTTACCTTTGATATCATATGCATATATATTTACAATTGTAATATTCTCTTGATGAATTAACTTGTCACTGTATAATGACCTTCTTTGTCTCATTTGTCTTTGACTTAAAGTCTATTTTATTTGATATAAGTATGAGGGGAATCCTAAAAAAATTATCTTTTGGAGGTCTGGCATTTTGTAGTACAATCAGAATTTGTTCCTCCGGATCAAACGATCAACTACAGTTTTTATCTGGAAGTTTTGAGAAGGTTATGTCATAATTTGCAGAAAAAACGTCCCAAGTTGTGGCAAATAGGTAATGAGTTCTTCCACCATGATAACACACTTGCCCACACAGCACTGAGCGTTCAGCAGTTTTTGAAAAAATGGCATAGCCCCTATGCCTCACCCTCCTTATTTGTCTGATCTTGCCAGGAGCGACCTTTGTTTTGTTTCCTTAGATGAAAAATGTCCTCAAAAGGAAACATTTTGCTAATAGGGAAGAGGTAAAACAAAAAATGACGGGAGCACCAAAAGTCATCAATATTGCTGGGTTCAAAAACCTTTGAGCAGTAGGAAAAATTGTCTCAATAGGTGTATTGCATCAAACAAAGAGTACTTTGAAGGTGTCTGAAGTTTCAATGTGCAAGAATAAATACACAATTTTTGTTTTTTTTTACTATAAAGGTGTGGGGTACAATTCGGGGTTAGGTATACGAACATTGATTATGCAGGTACCCTTGTTGATGAGGTATGCCCCTCCCTCCCGTAGCAGTTTCCCTCAACTGCCAATCCCACCCCCTGCCCCCAGCAATTTTCCATTATTGCCAAGTGCTTTCTTATAGTATTATCATTGTTCAAGGTCTGCTTATGAGTGAGAACATATGGTACTCTGTTCTTTGTTTCTGTGATAGATCACTGAGTATGATTGACTCCAAATCCATTCAAGATGCTGCAAAGTTCATATATTTGTCCTTCTTTATGGCTGCATAATATTCCATTGAATACACAAATTTTAATAAATAAATTCCATTTTGGGTGAGTCCTCCCTTATATGGCTATCACTGCTTTCTTCTGGTCTCTATTTTATATTCTTTCATTTTCAGTCTATCTGTGACTTTAAAGGTGAGGTGAGTCTCTGGTAGGCAGCATAAAGCTAAATCTTTTTATTTTAAAATTTATTGGTTATTCTATGTCTTTTGATTGCATAATTTAATCAATGTACACTCAAGGTAATTATTGTTAGATAACAAATTACTACTGGCATTTTGTTAATTGTTTTCTGGTTGTTTTATAGACCTTTCTGTTCCTTTCTTCTCTTGATGTCTCCCTTTGTGATTAGGTCATTTTCTCTAATGGTATGTTTTAGTCTGGTGCTGGGGTAGACTTAAAGCTTGGCTAGTACGAGTGTGGAGCCTGGGGCAACTGGGGGCAGCCTGACAGTGGGGTGGGCCCTGAGACTGAGTCTACCAGGCAAGCCTGAAGTCTAAGGCTGAAGAATCCTGCTTGGAACCAAGGCAGGTGTTATCCTCTGGTACCAGCCCAGAGTCTGGGGCCATAGAGACATGGTTGGCTCTGGGTCTTACGAAGGTGGGACTGGTGCTGGGATCTGAGGCAGTGTCTGGCGCTCACTTCCCTTTCCTTTCCCAATGCAGAAAGCATCTCACTATATGGGTGCTGCCCATGGTTGGGGAAGGGGTATATGGGTAGTTCAAAACTTTCCTTCCTACCATCTTCAATGTATTTTTTCTTATTTCTTTGCTACACTCAGGTGTTGTAGTTACTCACCTAGTTTCCTTAGCAATTGTGCAAGTAGTTTCATATGTGGCTAGTTGTTTGAAAGGATGTTTCTATGGGGGAATGAGTGGGCACTGAAGAGTCCTATTCTACCATCTTGTTTATATTTCTGTCCTCTACTCATCCTTGTGTCTTTTTCTTCTTTTTTATTTTTATTTTTGAGACAAAGTCTCATTCTGTTGCCCTGGTTGGAGTACAGTGGCATGATCCTGGTGCACTGTAGCCTTGACCTTCTGGACTCAAGTGATTCCTCCATCCTGAGTAGCTGGGACCACAGGTGTGTGTCAGTACACCTTACTAATTTTTAAATATTTTATAGTAACAAGTTCTCACTATGTTGCCCAGGCTAGATGTCTGCTTTGTATAAAAGAACACACAAACACATACATACACAATATGTACACATCTTCACAATAATTCTTAAAACTTAAAACATATGTATATATACATATATTCTTTTGAGTTGGAGTCTCACTCTGTCGCCAAGACTGGAGTGCAGTGGCCACTCCCAGCCACTGCAGCCTCGACCTGCTGGGCTTCAGCAATCCTTCCGCCTCAGCCTTCCAGGTAGCTGGAGCTACAGGCACGTGCTACCACACCCGGCTAATTTTTTTGATTTATTGTAGAGATGAGGTCTCACCAAGTTGCCCAGGTGGGTCGCGAACCCGAGGACAGAATTTCTTGTCAAGAATCACTTTAAGAATGAAACAGGTCAGGCACAGTAGCTCACACCTGTAATCCCAGCACGTTGGGAGGCTGAGGTGAGAGGAGGATTGCTTGAGGCCAGGAGTTTGAGACCAGCCTGGGCAACACAGTAAGACCTCATCTCTACAAAAAAATAAAACAATTAGCCAGGCATGGTGGTGTGTACCTGTAATCCCAGCTACTCAGGAGGTTGAGGTGGAAGGATCACTTGAGCTTAGGAGGTCGAGACTGCAGTAGCTGAGATCATGCTACTGTACTCCAGCCTGGGTAACTGAATGAGACCCTGATTCAAAAACACACACAAAAACCTGGGACAGTCCCATGCAGGGCAGGACGTGTTGGTCACCCTGCCTGCCTGGGAGGTTCTGATTTCATCAGAGGTGGACAAGCTGTAGCAAGATGACAGTGCATTATCAGCCTGGGATGAATGACAGCGGTGTGGCATCTATGCACCCTGTTGGTCTCAGAGTGGGGCAGGAATGGGCCATTGCTCACGGGCCAGCCTCAGCCTCCTGTCATGTACCACCAGACACATCTGGAGATGGAGATGCTTGACTGGGCTGCTACTGTCTGGTCTGGTGTTTGGAGGAGGTTCTCAACACAGACTTTTAGGGAAGGATACAGGCAGGGAAGGAGGCCAAGCAACACAGAGAAGCGTCCTTGTGTGGTTCAGGCAGAAACTCGCCCTCCACAACTACTCACAGGATTCTGTGAAGCCAGTGCCCATGTGACCCCAGGCCTGCCCAGCCACAGTGGGAGCGGCAGTGGGTACCTGATCTTCCACCAGCCTTCCAGGTTCTTCTGAATGACCTCCACCATGGCCCCTCTCTCCAGATTCATTTCATCCTGGTCCCGAGCTGTGTATGGGTAGATGACTGTGTACTTCTCCTCTGTGGGGACAAAAGGATGCCAGGCTCAGATGAGGACACTGAGTATCCCTGGACGTTGTGATCCAGGTGATGCCCTTGCCCATCGTGGGAAGATTTCCTCAAGAGATTTCTGTGCACCCCTCAAGTCCCGACTTGGTTCTCAGTGACCTTGGGCAGGTAGCAACAGGACACAGGACAGAGGGCAGGTCTTGATCCCTTTGAAAACCCTCAGCACCACACTGTCATCCTCACTCAAATCCATGCTTCAAGATCACCTTCCCTGAATACCTTATACAATATTCCAACTCATGGCATCCTCATCTCCCTATCCCTGGTTTATTTCCCCCCCCAACACCAGGAATTATCTTAACTTTAAAATTTTTATTTGAGTCTGAGTCTCACTCTGTCTCCCAGGCTGGAGTGCAGTGGCATGATCACAGGTCACCATAGCCTCGACCTCCTGGGCTCAGGCAATCCTTCTATCTCAGCCTCATGAGTAGCTGGGACTATGGTGCACACCACCATACCTGGCTAACTTTTAAATTTTTTTGAAGAGATAAGGTCTTGCTGGTACTGAATTCCTGGGCTCAAGTAATCTGTCCATTTTTGGCCTCCCAAAGTGCTGGGATTACAGGCGTGAACCACCACGCCTGGCTAAAAATGACTTTGTAACACAGCATACACTTATTTATTGGGTTTCATGTCTGTTTCCTCTGCTAGAATATGATCTCCATGAAGGCAAGGCTTTGTCTGTCTCTGGCTCTGGGCCTGGGGCCTGGAATCTGTAGTAGCTGTTCAGTCAATCAGCCAGTGTTTAGTGAATGAACAAGACCCGAAGGCCTGGCAAGAGCTGCCTTGCCTTGCTCACAGGGCGGGCTAGAGGGAGTTAAGCCCTCTGTGGCTCCCTGCCGGGTCCTGGCAGTCAGTTCTTGCTGGTGGAAGGTCCAGGCAGAAGCTCAACTTGGCAGTTGATGATTTCAGGCTGAAATCATCACCAAGGAAGACACGACTACCAACTTTCATTACCTAGCTGTTCACCAATCTTCATTTTTTATTAATTAGGTTCAAGCTCTCAAATCCCAACATGCTTGAAGCTTCAGTTTTCATTACTGTGACCCCACTCTCTGTGGTTCCTCTTTCCGTGTCACTGAAGCTGAGAAGACTACCCTATGGTCCCACCCTCCCCCCCAAGAGTTGCCTCCCAGACGGCAGCCCCCCGAAGGCCTGGACTCTGCTGGGTGGGTCGCTCATTGTTGCACTCATGCTGGGTGCTCCAGAGAACAAGGGAATGGCTCCTGGCTACTGGAATGGAGAGAAACGTATGCACATCTCAGGGGAGCCCAGCAGGAGGGGGAGGTCTTTCCTGTTTTGGTTCCATTTCAGCCCCCTGCGAGTGAGGAGCCAGCTGGGCCCAGTGTCCCTGGTGAGTATGCCAGGGCAGGCTCGATTTCTTGGGGAAAACACCACAAGCTGTCTGTGGCATGCCCAGCTGGTGCACAGGGAGGTGGGGATCAGGCAGGGTGCTTGTTTATGTGTTGATCTGGCCTGCCGACCTGCTCTGTGCTGACTCAACCTGCACATAGCCTGAGCTCAGCAGAGCCAGCTGTTTCCCAAGCATGGAAGCTGCAGGCTGGGCTGCGGGGCTGGGCGGGGTGGAGGCAGGAACCCAACCCGCAGAGGCATAGACACTGACTGGGCCAAGTGGGAAGAGCGCTGCCTGGCCCCTACACTATGTGCAGTCAGCCCTATGAGCCCTGGATTCCTGGGGCCCTGCACACGTCTGCTGAATCCCACGCAAGGATTTTCTACCACCTAAGGCCCTCTCTGGCACTCACAGGATGCTCAGTGACTCCAAAGGGGAGAGTGGAAGACCTTGTAGACAGCACCCTCTACCATGTACTTGCCCCTCCTCCTGTGGTACCACTGGCCTCCGTCCACGGGGGTGGATGAGGCTTCGCTCACCACCTCCTGGAGGGAAGGGTGGGGGTGTGACCCTGGCCCAGACAATGTGCTGCCATCCCTGGGCCATCGTGATTGGTTCGGGATGGCAAGGGATCTGAGTGGGTCAGTTGGAACCAATCCTGGGGCCTGTGTTCTTTGGTGAAGTCTCTGAAAGGTGTCTGGACCTGCTGTCATCACGAGAGAACGGTCCCAAAAAGCAGAGAGGAGGTGAGAATGTCTCGGTCCTGACGACATTTCGAGGCCCTGGATCCAGCCACGCTGGACCAGATCTACCCTTGGCTCTTTGGTGACATGATCAGCATACCTCCCCTTCTGCTTAAGACCCCAGGCTCATTCCTCCCAAACCCACATGCCAACACACACACACACACACACACACACGACAGACAAGAGCACCGTCTGTGACATGCAACAGGCACGGGCAGCCCCTGAGCAGGGAGGCTCATGCAGATGCAGGGACCCAGCTCTGAGTACCAAGAGGGGAAAGAACTCCGAGGCAGGCACCTTGACGCCAGCTGATGGCATACAAGTCCCCCAGAGTCCGGCGGCGGCCCACAGACCGGGGCAAAGACCAGTACCTCCGTGAGACTGGATGGGCAGCATGTGGGGGGAGAAGGGCAGAGGTGAGAAAAAAGTACCGCAACGTTTAGAGGCAAAGGGGCACCAGCGTGTGTTCCTACCCAGAACAGTGTTGCTTCTGAGAATATTAAAGGCCCAGACGTCTTGGAAAGACCAAGTTCCTGAGTGTTAACCCTGAACTCCAGTGAAGTGGTATCCAGGCCAGGCACGGTGGCTCAAGCCGTAATCCCAGTACTTTGGGAACTGAGGTGGGGAGACTGCTTGAGCCCAGGAATTTGAGACCAGCATGGGCAACATGGGAAGACTTCATCTCTCTTAAGAAATAAAAAAATTAGCTGGGCATGGTGCCATAGCTACTCAGGAGGCTAAGACGGGAGGATTGCCTGAGTCCAGGAGGTTCAGGCTGTGGTGAGCCATGATGGTGCCACTGCACTCCAGTCTGGGAAACAGAGTGAGACCCAACTCAAAAAAAAAAAAAAAATTTACGACTGTCTGACTCTAAAGCCCTCCACTTACTTATTTGCTTATTTATTTATTTTTTATTTTTGAGTTGGAGTCTCACTCTGTCACCCAGACTAGAGTGAAGTGGCCGCTCCCGGCCACTGCAGCCTTGACCTGCTGGGCTCTGGTGATCCTTCCGCCTCAGCTTTCCAAGTAGCTGGAACTACAGGTGCACGCTACCACGTCCAGCTAATTTTTGATTTATTGTAGAGATGAGGTCTCACTAAGTTGCCCGGGCGGGTCTCGAACCCGTAGGCTCAGGCATTCCACTCATCTTGGCTTCCCAAAATGCTGGGATTACAGGCTGAGCCACTGAGCCCGGCAGTTTATTTAATTTTTTATTTTGAGGGGGCCAAACTCTTTTATTGAGGGTGAGGTGAAGCGGAGGAAGAGGCAGGGAGAGGGCAAAGAAGGAGCGATCCCGGCAGGGCGGACCTCCCCAGCTCTGCTCCTGCTGAAAAGCCCCCATTTATTAGTGGGGGTGAACTTACGCTCGAGTTCTATGAATCTTCTAGTGGAGAAAGAGAACTGGTTGGGCCTTAGTATTTCTGGTGCGGCAGGAATCCCCACTCAGGACATCTGTGGGGAAGGTCCCCCGGGAAACAACAGAAGTGTGCATGTGGGTGAGAGGAGGGTGTCCATGGAGGGGGACATCCCGTCAGGGCCATTAAACCAATACAGAAAGCTGAGGCCTTTAAGCACATGGGAGTCAAATGTCCTGCAAATGAGCCAGAAGCAGCGCCAGGATGTTGGCAAGCAGAACCCTGCTAGATCACCCTAGGGAGGAATAGGGAGGTATTGACAGGGACCAGGCCAGGGCCCTGCTGGGGTGCCGTGAGGCGTGAGGGCCCCAGCTTTGGACAGACTCACCCAGGTTGGCTCCCAAAGGCCCTAGGCATGGGTGGGCTCGCCCCTCAGCCCTGAGCCCATGGGATGCTGAGACTCTGAAGCAGAGGCCGAAGGGCAGGACTGAGGGGAGGCAATGCTGTACGGGTGACAGCTGCGTGGGTTCTCCCAGCCAGCACGGCTCGAGCTCTGGCCTACCTTCTTCAGGCTGCAGTGAAAACTCGTCCTGTACCCCATCCTGGCCTTCGAGGCACGTTGCAGGGACCCAGCCTTGCTCCTCTGCAGTGCTCACGAACCACCAGCCTGGGGAAAGAAGAGTGCATGTTGCTGTTAGCTGGGCCAAGGGTGAGGCCTGGATGTCAGAATGTAGTAATATATTCAGCCACAATACCAGTTAACACACAGGGTAAAGCTGAAAAGTCACCATTTTACTGGTAGAACACAACAACCAGTGTTAGCTACTAAAAATGGGCTAAGAAACTTGCTCCTGGGGAGAGAAAGGTCATCTTAAATAAGAATAAAGAATGTACAACTGGGCACCATGGCACATGCCTATAATTCCAGCACTTTGGGAGGCTGAGGCAGGAGGACTGCTTGAGGCCAAGAGTTTAAGACCAGCTTGGGCAACATAGTGAGACCTCATCTCTACAAAAAATAAAAAAATCAATAGGATATGATGGCACATGCCTGTAGTCCCAGCTACTCTGGAGGCTGAGGTAGAAGGATTGCCTGAGTCCAGAAGGTCAAGGCTGTGGTGAGCAGTGGCTGTACCACTGCATAAGACAGTCTTCTCGAAGACTCTCATGGGTAATCAAGGCAGACCAACAGAGTCCCTTTCCAGTGGAATGCCGGGCTCCGTGTCTCCAAGGGCTTGAAAACTAAAAGATGTTACGAAGTACAACCTCAGCAAAAATCGGTGCCGTGTGACCGAACAGAATGCTGGTGAGTGGTGACCATGTTGGACAGCGAGCACTGTGATCAAATGGGGCAGCTGACCTGGAGGCCCTCTAGTGGCTCTACAGGCCCTCTGCTGGCTATCTCAGTTTCTGAGTTTCCAACCGTTTCCCGTCCTGAGGGCTCAGTGCCAGTAGAGGGTGGGGTGTGGTCTGGGGCCCCACCTGACTCGTTCTTCTCGATGATGTCCACCACCTGCCCCACGCTGAGGCTGATCTCCGAGCTCTCCTGCTTCTGGTAGTTGGCCACCACCACATACTGCTCCAGGACCATGGGGTCCACTGAGGTCAGGTCACCCCCTGTGGACAAGAAACGCAATCACACGTCATATCCGGCCACCACCCATGCATGAAGGAGCAGGTCCCAGGGGAGGAGATAGGTGGGGAGGATGTCCCAAACATGCAAAGAAGCAGTCACAGGACTAGGCTCAACTCACTCACCCACTCTTCTATTCATTTGCTAGCTAACCCACCAAAATTTACCAAGTGATACTCTGTGCAGGCACTGGGAGCTCAGAGCTGATTGTGATATGGTACCTGCCCTGAAGAAATTGACAGCTTAGTGGAAAACCTTATTCATATCTATCCACCCACCCACCATTCAACCAAACATCCATCCACCCACCCACCATCCAACCATCCATTCATCCACCCACCACCCATTCAACCGTCTATCCATTCATCATCCTTCCAACTTAACACCCATTTATCACCCATCAGCCAACTAATCATCCATCCAATCACTCATCAACTGATCCGTGAAGTCACCCTTGATGTTCCAGATACTCTCTTAGGTGCCAGGGTGCAAAGGTGGATGAAACAGCTATGACTCCCAGACTCAAGCAACTTCATCTAGTTGAGGAGACAGACACATACCCAAGGAGATGTAATTGGTAAGTATACAGAATCACATAAACATTAGTTTATGATAAATGCATTGCTGGAGACCAGCCAGGCTAGAGAATGAACAAGAAAGACAATGTTCTATTGCATGAGGTGGTCAGCAAGGCCTCCCCAAGGAGGTGACAGCAGGCAGGGGTCTGAGAGAGGCAGCGTCATGAGGAAGATGGAGGAAGACAGGTGTGGCACACCGTGAGGTGAGAAAGGGCTTGGAGCCTTCAGAACTGGAAGGAGGCCAGGTGGCTGAGGTTAACTAAAGAGTGGTCCCTGAGGCAGGCTAGGGTCAGATCAGGTGGGACCTCCTGACTTTTTTTCTTTTTTTTTTTTGAGTCCCAGGGTCTCACTCTGTTGCCCAGACTGGAGTGCAGTGGCACAATCACAGCTCACTGCAGCCTTGATCTCTGAGACTCGAGTGATCCTCCTGTCTCAGCCTCCCAAGTATTTGAGATTACAGGCACTCGCCACCATACCTGGCTAATCTTTTTATTTATTGTAGAGATGAGGTCTTACTACGTTGCCCAGGCTGGTCTTGAACTCCTGGCCTCAAATAATCCTCCTTCCTTGACCTCCCAAAATGCTAGAATTACAGGCATGAGCCACCGTGCCTGGCCAGGCAGAGCTGTTTTAACCTTGAAGTGGAAAGTCAATTAAGGATCTTAAGAAGAGAATGACATGACAATATTTACATCTTTAAAAAGATAATTTTGGCTGGGA